>JBAIAA010001535.1:0-53361 GCA_037893245.1 Crossaster papposus
AAAAAAAAGGTTGGCGATGCCGTGTTTTCATCATGAGACAGGCGACCAGTCTATATAAGGTCAAAGGTTATCTTGCCCGTGCGGGCGGACATGTTTGTTTTACCAGTACTAAGGCAGTATACAGTTTGCGTGCGATGTTAACGTTGTGAAAACGAACACGACTTGCGGAGATAAAAGCTATTTTGTCTACAGTATGTTTATTGGTTCAATCCGGAGAGTTACACAGAACTTAACAGGTGACTAACATAAATGACCCAGACATTCAAAATACAACCGACACCTGTCACAATTAAAGACATATTTAGGGAAAAGGTATGCGTAACTGTTCACCTGAATAAGAATATTATTACAAGTGCCGCCACAAAAAGGTGAAGACAACAACAAAACACTCGTTGCAAAATTCATATGGGGATAGCTTTGTTTGTTGTTGAGTGGTTAACAATGTTTAAGAGAAGTTTGCGTCTGTTTTAGGAAACTTTTCACTTTGAGCCAGACTAAAAGGCTACTCTAAAAGAGTGAATTAACGTCAATCTTTTTTTAAGGAGCCATTATAAGAGGTAACTTTGAGTTGAAGTGATGCTCACTTTTTGACATTTATCTCAAAGTGACCACGCGCGTGTGTGAATGGGCCTAAGGCTCAACATATAGCGGCACTTTTCGCATGACACTGTCACCTGGCTCGGGTCCTGCAAGGTGTCTGAAGACCAATTGAAACCCGCTGCCTTGCACATTGGAGTCGGTCTCAAACCTGACCACCACGCTCGTCGAGTTGAACAGGACCGAGACGACTTTGGTGGCGGCCCCGGTGAGCGAGCGCGTGTACTCCTCCCCGAGGAGATCCCTCCCCGTTAGACGCACGAAGTCCTCGTTAGCCTCGGTGTTGAAAGCGAGGACGTCCACCCGGGTCATCGGGGCTTTTTCCGGGGAGGACACCTCCCACTTGCAGTACAGGTCGGCCGGGTACGGGGCTGGGTGGTTGGGTGACTTGAAAACCACGGACTGCCCGTCTGTGGTGAACATGTCGTAGATGCACGCCGCTGCGTGTGTGTGTCATGCGAGCAAGTAAAAGTAGTAAGGTTGGTGATTTTGAATCCCCAAAGCAAATTTTGTGGAGCTGCAGCAGAACACGGTAACAATGATATTTGATTTGTCTGTTTTCCTCAGATTCATGCTCATCAGACAGAGTTATGGAGCCTGTTTTTGAGTTTATTTCGGTTAGCAGCTAGGAAATGTGTAGACACAATACCGTAACATTTAAGGTCGTAAATTCTGCCACTTTACAGACCTTTCGTTATAAACAAATAGTGTTACCAGTAAGTACAATTATACGGTCTAATACTGTAAAACATATGACAGAAGGCACCTTGCTGAACGCCTTTCAACAGTAAATGTTACGGTAATTTGTACAGTGTGTTACAAATTACCGTAAATTTTTTTTTTACTTCTTTTTCCTGTCTGTTTTACTTGATGCAAAATCTACAAAGACCGTTATTGTAAATATATAAAAAGGCAGTAAATATTTATTAGGTGTTAGTAATACAAATACAGCATGGTTTATTTCTGTAAAGTAGTGCGAATTACTGGTCCCTCGGTGTAGGGCAGCTCGACTACCTCCCTCGAGCTGACCTACACCTTGGGACCAGTAATTCCCACTATACTTGCCCTCAAACCACGCTGTATTTGTATACTACACTATCAGCCATTTTTTGTTGCATTATCGGTTGGTGATACATTATCCGTTGGTTACTACATGTACATTATCAATTGTAACAGGGATCTTCAAGACTTACAGTCAGGACACAGCTCCTTGCTGTCTTCAGTGACGCAAATGATCTCTTTGTAGTCGCATTGAATCTCATCCTGGGCACACCAGCCTTGCGGGGCAACGGGAGGGGGAGAACAAAACGATGTATTAATATCTTCGAAGCGAACAAAGAAATCGGCCAGGGCGGGACTTGAACCTGCGACTTTCGGAATACCGGACCGGCGCTCTACCAACTGAGCTATCTTGCTGGATTTAACGATACAACCTGGGAAGCGACATTGTTGGGATCACACAATGAGGATACGACTTTGTATCTTAACAATACACAAATAAACCACAAGGGAAACTGACTAGGTAAATGGTCATACATTTTAACATAGGGCAATATATAGCTTAGTTAGTAGAACGCCGGCCCGGTATTTCGAAGGTCGCAGGTTCCAATGTGGACGTTCGTGAACTCTGGTCGTTTTACACTTTCAGTGGTTGAAACCTCACAAAGCATGCGCAATACCACAAACGAGTCCGTATATCGTAGACCGAGTTCGGGCAGTCTGTTCTTGACACGCGAACTCGGTTCTCGCGCTCGAACGGCGGGAACGCAACCTGTGAAAATTGCACTTGGAACAAGAACACACACCACCTATCCACCAGAGGCCAATTTCATTGAGCTGCTTAAGCACACAATTTGCTCAAGCACAAAACAACTTGCTTACTTGAAACCACCCTACCAGTCACAACTTAATGTGATGAATATTGTTTGTGATTGGTAATTAGCTGTTGTTTGCTCAGCATAACAATCACATGGAATATTGGCTCTCTGAAATTGGCCCCAGTGTTTTGCAAGAACAAGTTATGCGTGTCAAGAACAAACCGCCCGAACCCAACCCAGAGTCCTTAATCTACCCTGTACCGCCAGCTTGCGTTCTGCGTAACATCGCGCAGTATGCGGGACGCGCGCGCCAATGTCCATCTCAGTAGTTGATTCGCCTCCCGGACCGATCACGCAAGCGAAGATATTCAAGGAACATACCATAATAGCTAGAGGGGTGTTTCGCAAAATATGAAGTTATTGAAACAGAATTGTTGGAAACTAATATTTAAACACAATTGCTTTGACGTCATTTACCCGAATGGTATTTATGAATGGAAATAAATATGTGGTTTGCCGGTATTAAACGTACGTTTAAAACTGGCTCGGGCCATAACACGCCCAGGTCAACGAGGCGGTTTTAAACGTACGTATAAACACTTCACGAGCAAGGCCGGAAATGTCTGTCAGCAGCGAGCAAGACCGTTAATGCGTGGGTGTGCTTCCCGGTACCATCGGCCTGAACCCGGATCAAGTTTTCTTTAAAATGTATCCCGCGCCCCGGCTCGGTGGTGTTAAAATAACTGGTAATTATACCTTCTTCCGGCGGTGTTTGCGTCTGTTTGGCTTGCAGTGCAAATCCGTCTCGCTGCACCGCGTTGTCGGATACAAATTGCAGGTACATGATCTGACCCCTTGACGTCACGCGGGATGGAAACACGTACCTACAAGTAAATGGCATCGGTAGATTTAATAAGATGGATAACATTAAATGGATCGTATACGTTTGGTAATTACTCCCAAAATTAATGGCAATAAAAACTTACTGAGTAAGAAGTACAGCAGCTTTGGATAGTATAATGCATTTTTAGAAACTTTTTACTTCGAAGTACTGCGGTTATGGACAAAGATATCACTTTTTATCACCAAAAATGTGAATTTGAGAAGCGTTACTGCAGTGACGTTTCTGAGATCGTGTATTCCAATGCAGATTATTCTTCCTGCGTGGACATAACCGCTCCAGATTTTCGGCAATATCTCAAAATCGCTATCACCTTTTGAAATAAAATTTGTACAGGCTAGTTTAATGGTATAACTATATAAGATTGAAACAAATAGTGGTTTCCAATTATCAAACGTATATGATCCCTTTAAGGGGCCATTTTCATAAAATGTGCTTAGCGTGACAATTACTCTTCAAGGTAACAAGGTTACAAATAAAATATTTAGGGGATGTTCATCGTTTCTGACTGGTATTCAAATGGTTTTTGCTTATAGCATGAAAAGCACATGGAGTGTTGGCTGGTAATCTGTTTTTACAGAGCAAAACTATTTTTTGTGCTAAGCAAATTGTTGTTCTTACATGCTTTATGAAATTGGCCCCTGTTCTTATGGTCAGGTAGATTAGTGCAAAATATGATAAGATTGACCATTTGATGATAACATTTTCTCGGCTACTTTAAAACATTGAAATAGCCAGGACACTATTATAACAGCAACTTCGAAAAAAGTGCGGTGGCACGTCGCAGGGTTAAGCGATCAGTGTTTTTGTTTGTTTGTTTGTTTGTTTGTTTGTTTGTTTTGGGGGGGTGTTTGTTTGTTTGTTTAGATGACGTTGTGCACGTGACACCCAAAGAATGCAAAGTGACACTGACCCGCTAAATTCCAAAATGACGTCTTCTGTTTCGTTAAAGCCATTGCCGATCCGCAGTGTATCCACGTACTTCTCGCTGGAGAAGTTCTGGAACACGACTGTGATTTGACTGTCTGGCAGGGCTCGAAGCACGTACACGCAATCGATAAAAGGCGGGTACCCCGGCCAGTCCAATGATTTAATAGTCACCGGCGTACCGTCGGTGAGATCGTAGTACGTATATCCACAAGGCGCTAGGTTGACAAACAAACAAAACATACAGGCCTAGGTGAAACATCATTTATGTAACTGCAGATCGAGACGAAAACAACAGAAAAATGGGTCGACAGCCAACGATGACATACGACTGGGTATTTTTTGCGATATGCACAACTCTCGTCAATTTCACTTTTTTTGTTTGACACAGGGACTGCATGGATCCCACCTAGTCTTTTGTCAAGGCCTTCGTGGCTTGGACAGCTTCGTAGAGCCGCAATCCCAAGCGACTGGAACGGGAGACCACGCAAGCGAGTGGCGAAGCCACGGGGAGGGCCTTTTCCAATTTGTGTTTCCTATGTGTTTCCTATGTGTTTCCTATGTGTTTCCTATGTGTTTCCTATGTGTTTCCTATGGTTTCCTATGTGTTTCTTTATAATCTCGATTGTTGCTACCCAAACGGTAGCAAAGGTCCAAACCAATCAGAAGCGACGGGGGTCAGCGGGTCAGCAAACATTAACAAATGACGATTAGTTAATCGTTCACCACTTTAATTGTTTGCATACAAGTTATGAATAATGCACGTTTCATACTCTATGAATAATTCATAAAAAAAAGCAATCAAGTTGGAAAAGGCCCTCGTGGATTCGCCACTCGACTCGCGCGCGTGGTCTCCCGTTCCAGTCGCTTGGGATTGCAACCAAAAGGGCCTTGACAAAAGGCTAGGATCCCACCATATGCGTGCCTAGCAGCCATGCCTAGATAGTGTTACTATCACGAGAACGTCACTGTTTGCAAACATCACATTTGAAAAATGTTCTGCCACAGACTTTGTTTTATCGTGGTATCTGTTATAAAGGAATGGTAAATGGCAATTCCTTTACATTTCTGAGAAGTATACAAAGAGGCGAGAAATCTTACCGCAGTTATACTCGTCCGACCGATCGAGGCATTCGCCGGTGCCGTCACACACGTTGTTTGCGTCGGTACAGTTAGCGACGTTAAGGCAGGCAAATTCGTCTGGAGCACAATCTCCTGCGTATACGTATGATGTACAATCTTTGCAAAAATGACAGCTAATAATATTGTACCAATTTACAGTACAACGTCTATCATAGTTTGTCTATATATTACCGGTAGCCAGTGTTAAACTATCGGGAGCTATCCATAACGCACTGCGAGTGTGCTTTAAAAAAAACCCACTGTTTCACATTGTAGTATCGAAAGTCAACATTATGTCAAAATAAACCCCCCACCGACACTTAGGGAGACAATCCCATAGGGATGTACACAAACTTAAAACAGTCCTAACATGTTTATCATAACCTTTTCTTTATAAGATCTTCGAGAATTATGCTATTTAACCCCAATCTGTCGTTCTAGAGCAAAAATAACTCCTAGATATCATTTGCTAAGGTAGCTAGACACTTAGGGAGACACTGAAATGTCTCCCTAAGTGTCACTGTCTCCTTATTACCTTAAAAAACTTACGCTAATTTGTCTCTCTAAGTGCTCATTTGTGTTAATAAATATGCGCACAAGTTGGGGGGAAATGACTTTGCCAATGCAAACGCTATTATAATTGCCGCAGCTATTATAATTGCCGTGTAGAACACACAACCACAAATTAGCATTTGATAATTAACGAACCAATTAACACAAGCAAAACTATAACAAAAATCGTTCGCCAGAACTAATAGCGAGCATGCCTACAATACGTATATTGTACAAGTTTTTGTTTTTGTTTGCGAACAATTAAAAAAAAAATGTATTAGACGCTACTCTAGGGAACAAAAAGCTTGTAGACAAAAAACTACAGCTAGAGTTTATAAATTGTGAGCAGGTGGCTTATCAATGCAGCGTTACACGTCCTTCAATTTAATGTCCTTCCCGTCTGAAAAAACCCGTAAGCCGCATGTATGATTACGCCCCTTTCCCTAAAACACCGTGAGGTAATAATCAATCACTCAGATTGAGTAGTGGGCAATATTTAATAAACATTATTTGTTTTTGTAATGGAAAT
Source organism: Crossaster papposus (assembly GCA_037893245.1). NCBI lineage: Eukaryota > Metazoa > Echinodermata > Asteroidea > Velatida > Solasteridae > Crossaster > Crossaster papposus. Next base: position 6,446 of record JBAIAA010001535.1, read on the forward strand.
TAGGGCAACCTTACCACACTCAATCTCGTCCCCGTGTTCAGGACAGTCGACTTTTCCGTCACAGAACGCCGACTCTTCGACGCACGTCGATCCCGACGGGCAGAGTCGGTCGCCCTCCAAGCAAACTGAAGTGAAAAGGACATAGGGAATTCCCATCAACTTATAGCTAGCTTGAGGTAGGTCCATCTGCGATTGGCTTGCGCTGCGACGTATATTATGCAGACAAGTATAAATGCCCTGGTTATAAAACTTAGAAAACGTCAGACCATGGCCGTGGAATAATTGCAAACATATGCTCGTGTCAACAACTAAAACCCAAAGCCTGAATGAAAACAAAAAGACAATCTGGATGTTTCTAATGGTCGCACTTTAGAACTATCTTCTCTGGTGAATAATTTAAAATTTGCGATTAAACATTCCTTAACGTTTTAAGCCACATTTTAAACCTGTAGAAAGTGAGGCTAGAATCAGATTATTGGTCTGGCATCATCTAATTAAAACAGTTCACCATTTGTATAATACATTCAGGGAAAACGACCAAAATGGATTTCTCGTGATTATTGCCCATATGAAGCCTTACCCTCGTCCTGGAACGCCTCCAGTCGAATCCAAACACCGTCCACCACCCCGTAGAAGTCGCCGCTGCATAACTTCTTCATGATCCACAGGGACGGTCCCGGCGAAGAGATGGACACCGGGTAGTTGAGCTGGCCGGGTTGGTACGGCCCCTTGACGCGGTCAACGCTCCGAAAACCCGCCGTGTCGCTGACGTGGGTCCCATAGGGGCCGTCCCCGAAGGTCAGCTGGCAGCCGATCGGGTAGGGGAAAATAGCCCTGATCCTGGTGCCGGGCGGGGCGGCCGCGCTCCACACGCAGTCCATCCGCTTCTGGCGGTGGTCCAGGGAGTAGGTGCCGCCCGCGGGCAGAGTGATCAACGCGTCCCCGCAAAGGGCTGTAACAGGACCGTGGTAACTTCAACTTCTAAGGACCAGTATATCTATTTTTTCAGAGTGTTGTTTTATTTATTTATAAAGCCCCCACGACTAACCAGGCTAACCCCAAGAACACTTGGTCATTTGATATAAACCATAGCTGTTGTTCACAGGCGGCTGGCTTTCTACACAAAGGGATTAGGTTTTTACACAAATGAATGGGGCTAGGCTCAGGGCTGGAATACTCGAGGCTAGATTAAAGGGTGAACGAACTCTGTGTCAAACATGCATTTACAGCATTCACAGGTGGGGTACAAGGTCAGCTAGAAAAAAAAGAAAAAAATCTGCGGAATTGGCCCAAAGATTTGGTAGTAATACACAAAAGTATCAAAACGTGCCTCACGGATGAGCCCCTCGGTTTGACGGAGGGTGAATTACGAATGCGAATAAAACTAAAATACACCTACGGCAGAGATATTCGTCATTGGCCGCGTCGCAGTCTGCCTTCAAGTCACATAGCATGTACTTGAATATGCATCTCTCCCGAGGACTGCACTCGAACATATCGGCTGGGCATTGACCTTCAAAGTAAGAACATACACGTACATTGCCATTTAAAGGTAGGATACACCATGGGTAATTGTTTGAATTATCATGAATGGGTGGATTTGGGGGCTTGTGTTTTATAGTAAAATATTGTTTAACTGACCTGTCCGATGTTTTATAATCATAGATCCTGGAAAAGCAAGACAAACGACAAGTAATTCTCACTATACTTCCCCTCAAACCATGCTGTGTTTGTATAATAACTGGGTGCATACATGTAATATAACATTTTATAACACACCTCTTGCTAGTTCTGTATTCTGGTTGGCCGAAACACAGTCACGTGGGGTTAACTAATATAGGCTAGTGGTTGAAATTTGCGCCATCGTGAATTTGCGAGAAATTGTTCCCGAAGCGGGCAATAGACTTTTGACTGGTTACAGCGCCCTCGAGAGGTTTGCCAGGCTCATCTTAATATACAAAATGGCGGCGTCTGGATCTTTTTGACCGAGGTGTGTTATAAAACACATATGGACTGGCATGATTCGGTTACTATGTCACGTCTCTCCCCCCTCGGGCCTGTGAGTAACCAGAAGGGGGACCTATTTCCCGAGGCCGAAGGCCGAGGGAAATAGGTCCCCCTTCTGGTCACTCAGTCCCTCGGGGGATTAGACGTCCTCTAGTGACCGAATCATGCCAGTCCATATGTGTATAATAACCAGTAAAATAGTCTACATTACTTTCAGCACAACTAAAAGTCCACATGGATTTGTTTGGGGGGCGGGATACGATTGCATTGCGCACTTGGAGAGCATTTGTTGATATTATTGCAATAAAGCAAATGGTCATAGCATTATGCACAACTCACCGCATCCGAGCTCGTCCCCGATATCCTTGCAGTCAACGATGCCATTACACTCGTCCCTCTTGTCGATGCACTGGGTACGACTTGGACAGGCAAACAGGTCTTCACTGCACTCTGCGAAAGTGTGCAATACGCGGGGTTGAACATTTGTAGCGTTTAGAAGCATAAAACTGTTCATTAACCCACCTTCCCCACAAACAAAAGATCCTGATACCCGATTCAGAAGGGGGTGATACTGCACTCTTATGAACTAAGACAAGAATTGTTGATTTTCGTATGGAAGTGCATGAACCTTTAGTAAACACGTACCTTATATATTATCGTTCCTTGGATATTATTGTTTGTAATTTCGTATTCATGAAATAGCTCGAGAATACGCGCACATTCCTATAAACCATAAAGTCTATAAAGTATAAAGTCTATAAAGTCCACCACAGCCTTCTGACTGGCCTTCTGACTGGCCTTCTGACTGGCCTTCTGACTGGCCTTCTGACTGGCCTTCGGACTGGCCTTCGGACTGGCCTTCGGACTGGCCTTCGGACTGGCCTTCGGACTGGCCTTCGGACTGGCCTTCGGACTGGCCTTCGGACTGGCCTTCGGACTGGACTTCGGACTGGACTTCGGACTGGACTTCGGACTGGACTTCGGACTGGACTTCTCTGACTGGACTTCTCTGACTGGACCTCTCTGACTGGACCTCTCTGACTGGACCTCTCTGACTGGACCTCTCTGACTGGACCTCTCTGACTGGACCTCTCTGACTGGACCTCTCTGACTGGACCTCTCTGACTGGACCTCTCTGACTGGACCTCTCTGACTGGACCTCTCTGACTGGACCTCTCTGACTGGACCTCTCTGACTGGACCTCTCTGACTGGACCTCTCTGACTGGACCTCTCTGACTGGACCTCTCTGACTGGACCTCTCTGACTGGACCTCTCTGACTGGACCTCTCTGACTGGACCTCTCTGACTGGACCTCTCTGACTGGACCTCTCTGACTGGACCTCTCTGACTGGACCTCTCTGACTGGACCTCTCTGACTGGACCTCTCTGACTGGACCTCTCTGACTGGACCTCTCTGACTGGACCTCTCTGACTGGACCTCTCTGACTGGACCTCTCTGACTGGACCTCTCTGACTGGACCTCTCTGACTGGACCTCTCTGACTGGACCTCTCTGACTGGACCTCTCTGACTGGACCTCTCTGACTGGACCTCTCTGACTGGACCTCTCTGACTGGACCTCTCTGACTGGACCTCTCTGACTGGACCTCTCTGACTGGACCTCTCTGACTGGACCTCTCTGACTGGACCTCTCTGACTGGACCTCTCTGACTGGACCTCTCTGACTGGACCTCTCTGACTGGACCTCTCTGACTGGACCTCTCTGACTGGACCTCTCTGACTGGACCTCTCTGACTGGACCTCTCTGACTGGACCTCTCTGACTGGACCTCTCTGACTGGACCTCTCTGACTGGACCTCTCTGACTGGACCTCTCTGACTGGACCTCTCTGACTGGACCTCTCTGACTGGACCTCTCTGACTGGACCTCTCTGACTGGACCTCTCTGACTGGACCTCTCTGACTGGACCTCTCTGACTGGACCTCTCTGACTGGACCTCTCTGACTGGACCTCTCTGACTGGACCTCTCTGACTGGACCTCTCTGACTGGACCTCTCTGACTGGACCTCTCTGACTGGACCTCTCTGACTGGACCTCTCTGACTGGACCTCTCTGACTGGACCTCTCTGACTGGACCTCTCTGACTGGACCTCTCTGACTGGACCTCTCTGACTGGACCTCTCTGACTGGACCTCTCTGACTGGACCTCTCTGACTGGACCTCTCTGACTGGACCTCTCTGACTGGACCTCTCTGACTGGACCTCTCTGACTGGACCTCTCTGACTGGACCTCTCTGACTGGACCTCTCTGACTGGACCTCTCTGACTGGACCTCTCTGACTGGACCTCTCTGACTGGACCTCTCTGACTGGACCTCTCTGACTGGACCTCTCTGACTGGACCTCTCTGACTGGACCTCTCTGACTGGACCTCTCTGACTGGACCTCTCTGACTGGACCTCTCTGACTGGACCTCTCTGACTGGACCTCTCTGACTGGACCTCTCTGACTGGACCTCTCTGACTGGACCTCTCTGACTGGACCTCTCTGACTGGACCTCTCTGACTGGACCTCTCTGACTGGACCTCTCTGACTGGACCTCTCTGACTGGACCTCTCTGACTGGACCTCTCTGACTGGACCTCTCTGACTGGACCTCTCTGACTGGACCTCTCTGACTGGACCTCTCTGACTGGACCTCTCTGACTGGACCTCTCTGACTGGACCTCTCTGACTGGACCTCTCTGACTGGACCTCTCTGACTGGACCTCTCTGACTGGACCTCTCTGACTGGACCTCTCTGACTGGACCTCTCTGACTGGACCTCTCTGACTGGACCTCTCTGACTGGACCTCTCTGACTGGACCTCTCTGACTGGACCTCTCTGACTGGACCTCTCTGACTGGACCTCTCTGACTGGACCTCTCTGACTGGACCTCTCTGACTGGACCTCTCTGACTGGACCTCTCTGACTGGACCTCTCTGACTGGACCTCTCTGACTGGACCTCTCTGACTGGACCTCTCTGACTGGACCTCTCTGACTGGACCTCTCTGACTGGACCTCTCTGACTGGACCTCTCTGACTGGACCTCTCTGACTGGACCTCTCTGACTGGACCTCTCTGACTGGACCTCTCTGACTGGACCTCTCTGACTGGACCTCTCTGACTGGACCTCTCTGACTGGACCTCTCTGACTGGACCTCTCTGACTGGACCTCTCTGACTGGACCTCTCTGACTGGACCTCTCTGACTGGACCTCTCTGACTGGACCTCTCTGACTGGACCTCTCTGACTGGACCTCTCTGACTGGACCTCTCTGACTGGACCTCTCTGACTGGACCTCTCTGACTGGACCTCTCTGACTGGACCTCTCTGACTGGACCTCTCTGACTGGACCTCTCTGACTGGACCTCTCTGACTGGACCTCTCTGACTGGACCTCTCTGACTGGACCTCTCTGACTGGACCTCTCTGACTGGACCTCTCTGACTGGACCTCTCTGACTGGACCTCTCTGACTGGACCTCTCTGACTGGACCTCTCTGACTGGACCTCTCTGACTGGACCTCTCTGACTGGACCTCTCTGACTGGACCTCTCTGACTGGACCTCTCTGACTGGACCTCTCTGACTGGACCTCTCTGACTGGACCTCTCTGACTGGACCTCTCTGACTGGACCTCTCTGACTGGACCTCTCTGACTGGACCTCTCTGACTGGACCTCTCTGACTGGACCTCTCTGACTGGACCTCTCTGACTGGACCTCTCTGACTGGACCTCTCTGACTGGACCTCTCTGACTGGACCTCTCTGACTGGACCTCTCTGACTGGACCTCTCTGACTGGACCTCTCTGACTGGACCTCTCTGACTGGACCTCTCTGACTGGACCTCTCTGACTGGACCTCTCTGACTGGACCTCTCTGACTGGACCTCTCTGACTGGACCTCTCTGACTGGACCTCTCTGACTGGACCTCTCTGACTGGACCTCTCTGACTGGACCTCTCTGACTGGACCTCTCTGACTGGACCTCTCTGACTGGACCTCTCTGACTGGACCTCTCTGACTGGACCTCTCTGACTGGACCTCTCTGACTGGACCTCTCTGACTGGACCTCTCTGACTGGACCTCTCTGACTGGACCTCTCTGACTGGACCTCTCTGACTGGACCTCTCTGACTGGACCTCTCTGACTGGACCTCTCTGACTGGACCTCTCTGACTGGACCTCTCTGACTGGACCTCTCTGACTGGACCTCTCTGACTGGACCTCTCTGACTGGACCTCTCTGACTGGACCTCTCTGACTGGACCTCTCTGACTGGACCTCTCTGACTGGACCTCTCTGACTGGACCTCTCTGACTGGACCTCTCTGACTGGACCTCTCTGACTGGACCTCTCTGACTGGACCTCTCTGACTGGACCTCTCTGACTGGACCTCTCTGACTGGACCTCTCTGACTGGACCTCTCTGACTGGACCTCTCTGACTGGACCTCTCTGACTGGACCTCTCTGACTGGACCTCTCTGACTGGACCTCTCTGACTGGACCTCTCTGACTGGACCTCTCTGACTGGACCTCTCTGACTGGACCTCTCTGACTGGACCTCTCTGACTGGACCTCTCTGACTGGACCTCTCTGACTGGACCTCTCTGACTGGACCTCTCTGACTGGACCTCTCTGACTGGACCTCTCTGACTGGACCTCTCTGACTGGACCTCTCTGACTGGACCTCTCTGACTGGACCTCTCTGACTGGACCTCTCTGACTGGACCTCTCTGACTGGACCTCTCTGACTGGACCTCTCTGACTGGACCTCTCTGACTGGACCTCTCTGACTGGACCTCTCTGACTGGACCTCTCTGACTGGACCTCTCTGACTGGACCTCTCTGACTGGACCTCTCTGACTGGACCTCTCTGACTGGACTTCTCTGACTGGACTTCTCTGACTGGACTTCTCTGACTGGACTTCTCTGACTGGACTTCTCTGACTGGACTTCTCTGACTGGACTTCTCTGACTGGACTTCTCTGACTGGACTTCTCTGACTGGACTTCTCTGACTGGACTTCTCTGACTGGACTTCTCTGACTGGACTTCTCTGACTGGACTTCTCTGACTGGACTTGTGCAATGAATTGCAGGGACTCGAATACAACTCCGGAAATTGGTGTAAAATAAACCCACCATACATACCAACTTGAACTAAAGCTTTGAAGACGACCCGTACGCGGTTCAGCGCCCCGTCCCTCACGTTGTCCATGAGGGCCCAGGCACGGGACCCGTCCACAAACTCCCGTATCGGGACGTCGCTCTCAACCCACGCCTGCATCAAGACATCAGTCCCTACGGCACCCCAGCCGCTGCCGATCATTAGGCCTATTCCGCTGTCCTTCAGCGACATTTCCGCGATCACGATCTCCAGCCGGGCGCCTTCCGGTACCGCTGCCACCAGCCACGGGCAGTCGTAGCGGCGCAGGAGCTCGGTGTCGTGGGTCCCGGAGGGCGGCCGGTGGACCGTCTGGTTGCCGTACTGGAGAACGTAGGCGCTCTGGTTAGAGCCGTCGTCGAACTCCCCAATGAGCGTGACGGGGTAGTCCGCCGAGACGTTGATGTATAACGGGCCGCACAGATCTAAGGGGGGCAAAAGAAAAGTATTTCAGATCACAAACTCCTCACTTTTTTTCTTTTTTTTTCTTTTTCTTTTTTTCCCTATTTTTTTCTTTTTTTTTCTTCATTAGAAATTGTATAGAGAATTATTAAGAACCAGGAAACGTACCGCAATTCATTTCATCTGCGAAGTTGGGGAAATCCGCGACACCGTCGCACGCAGCCTGAGCAGATAAACAGGTTCTGTAATCCTTGAATAATATCTGATCAGCTCCGCACCGATCTAAACACAAACAGGGTCACACAAAACGGTCAACACTAAATACAAAAAACTTTTAAAATGTTCAAATTGCCACAGTCTTAACACTTCAAAGTGCGTACTTTTTTTTATACACGAACGCGCGTCCGTACTATTTTTGATAGTCGCTATATACCCCAAGCTGTAATTTTTTTGCTTTATATGCTCATACAGTCCTTTATCATAGGTCAGAGACCCAGAAACCAGCTGGTGTTGTTGAATAAAGCAATTGTTTGGAAGGGAAATTCAGACCTCAAAAAGCTGGGACGACATGCCGCCATATGGTTTATACACAAAATACTACGTACTAATTTCGATAGTCGCTCGTATTTCGTGTATACCCCCAAGCTGTTTTAGTTTTACGGCTTTATATGTTTACACATTATTCGGCATGCTTTGATCTAGGAATACATGTAACATGAGATTCTTTTGAAATTTGACCTTTATAATTTTGATTTTTTACCGTAAAGCGACAATAAGAAATAGTACGGCGGTACATCGAAGGCTATAAACTCTGTGACACACTTTATCTCACCGTAACCTGCGTCTCCACAGACTCTGAAGTTGAGTTCAACCGTCGTGGCTAGGGTGCTGGCCTGGAACGCCACGGACCCCACGTAAGTCCGGTGTCCCCAGCCGAAGTAGGTGGTCCCCGGCAGCCGGTCCGAGGTGAGCAGCCAAAACGACTCCGACCAGGTGAAGAAGTCGTCCGTGGGGCTCAGCGCGAGCATGTGCATGTATCGCCGGCTCACGTTCACAATGTCCACGCAGACCGAGGCGGCGGCGCCTGGCTCATCGCCCGCGGTGGCCCGCCACCAGCACATGTAGGGGAAGTGCGCGGGTACGTCGAGCCGTATCAGCCACTGTTCGCCGGCGGTGAGGTTCAGCAAACTCGGCCCACAAAAAGGGTCTAAGGATGAATAGTCCAGTCAAAATAACAATATTTAATATATTAAAACCTGTTTATTCCCATATTTGGGTATATATTTTATTTTTATTTTTCGAAAAGTTTATTTCGGTGATTCTACTTACACATCCTTACTTTAATAACATTTTCTAAAGCATGCAAGTGACTGAATAATTTTGAAAATAGAGTAATGGTTCAAAATGACTATAATTTTAGCCTATAATTTGCACGCTTTTACCTTGTCTCCAGATATCATCAAGTAGTCAGTATTGACGAGCTTCAAATTCACCAAGCTGCTTACTGGCACAATTTGTTATCCTATTAAAACCTTATGGAAAATCTTATGAACAATAGTAACATTGTGATATTTAGCCCAGCAAACAACAACTGGGAGAAATCGTGTGTCCATAAATTGGGCTAAAAAGTAGGTGAAGGGTTACCCAAAGTGAGAGACTTGAACAAGTTCAAGGAAACCCCCAAAATTAAAGATTGTTGTCGCTTACAATAATCATATCTACATTATAATGTATTTTGAAGATTTTCTTGAACTTATTCAAGTCTCCCATGTTAGGTAACCCTTTAACTTTTGTTCGCCCAGTTAATGAACAAACCATTTTCCCCCAGTTTTGGTTTGCTGGGCTAAATATCACAATGTTACCATTGTTCATAAGATTTTCCATAAGGTTTTAATATGATAACTGTGCCAGTAACCAACTTGGTGAATTTGAAGCTCACCAATACTGACTACTGGGTGATATCTAGAGACAGTGTAATGTGCGCACATTTATAGGGTCACGAAGTTGTCATTTTGGATAATTACCATGTTCTCATAATTATTCAGTCGCTTATACGCTTTAGAAAATGTTATCGAAGTAGGGATATGTAAGTAGAATCACCAAAATAAACTTTTCAATTTGTTTAAATATATTATATACCCAAATATGGGAATAAATATATTACGCGGCAGGGATTAACGATTTATGCAAATTAGTCATATTTCCACTACTTGAATTTTTAAAGACTTTTAATATGTCATTGTGGGGACCTTTTAGAAATGCATTGTGGTGAAATTTGTTTTGTTACAATTTGTTTGAGGTCAAAACTTTTTTTTCCTAGACTAGAAAAATAGTCAGAGAAACTACCGTTACTTCAAATCGTCACCGACACCACAAACTGTCACTCGGTAGCGCGTGCAACATTGTTACGGTAGAGATGTTTCGCATACGAACGAAATGCGTACGCGTTTTACACTTACGTGTAGCAAGCGAGATATCCGTGCCTTGTCGACGGTTAGCGGATAGTGAAAAACTGTGACGTCATACGCCCACGAAAATTGATGACGTATCCGTTAAGCTAACAGTATCCGTTCGCAGGCGAAATCTCTATGGGTGCACTAGCCTAATTTATGTCCCATTGAAAACCGTGTAAAATCAACAATGTTCAGGACTAAGTTTTTTTATGCACACCGACATCACCGGGGTTTCACAAACAACAATCAGATTATTTTCTTGGTCTTTATCTTTCCATTTCTTTTTCAATGTTTAGTGGGTTAGCCAATTACATTTTCAAATATTCACACCAATAGAAACTCACCTCCCGAAATATGATACTACCTGAGTCTGCAAACAGCCATTTTACAAATGGCATCCCTCCACGTTCTAGGGCAATTAGGACCCATTTTTTAACCTTAATTTTGTCAAGTCTGCCCTCAGATTGAAGCTCAAAAACCAGGGAGTTGATCCTATGCTATATTTACACAATCCTACCATTTTTTTGTTACCAAACGGTCTCCTTCTTCAAAAGAAACTGTGGGGGGGGGGGGGGGCACATTTCATGCTAATGAAACCGTGTAGACATTCTCCCTTCAATTAGGGTAGTGCACCCCGATTGTGCCTAAAAGTTAAAAAAAAAAAAAAAACATACTGCGTGCGTACGATGCGTATTTTGTTTTGTATACCGAGGTGAAATATGTATTGCAGACTCTAGTCCCTGATCATCGAACTGCATACATTTCCATAATTTTTTTTTTTTCTCAGGCAAATACTTACAACAGTCGAACTCGTCTACGGCATTGTCGCAATCGATATAAAGGTCGCATATATATCTGGTTTGAATGCACCTACCATCGCCGCAGGAAAACGAAGACGATGAGCAATCATCTGAGATATAAAGATAAGAAAATTCCGTTTTCCATTTGATTGAAAGGTCGAACATACCATTAATTGCAGAAATCCAAATTGTTTACTATGGAATTATTAAGAAATATCTTAATTATTTCAAAGTAAATAATGATTCTAGGCATACAACAAAATTATTGCGCTAGGTATCCTGTAACTGTTACGAACAATGATCGCGAAAAAAAACACCAGTTAGTTATTGCGCCCCCTAGCGATGCTTGAATTAGTGTTTGCGAAATTACGATGTAAGAATTCGCAACAATTATCGTCTGCTAGATGTTACGCAATGTTTGTTTACAGCCGGTCGAAATACCTGATGATATTGACGTATTTGTCGATCTGTTAGTTTAAATTCAATGCACTATCATTAAAAAATAAACGAAAATTTGCTACAAAATTAACGTTAGTGCTGCCGCCATTTTGTTTTGCCTGAGCTAGACAACTTCGTTTACGGCTAGATGTTTGTGACGTTGTAGCTGTAGCTGTAGCTGTAGCTGTAAAGCTCTAGACGGCATTTCGGACAGCGCTACAAAATGGCCGACGCAGACAATAGCCGTAGCTGTAGCTCTATAAACACCCGTTTCGGACACAGCCTTAGTGTGCAAGCATAACCTGATACAGATTGGGTTTTGTCCGAGTCATACTCGAGACAAAAGCTCCACATTCAGACGATTATCAGACAATGAAAACAGTTCTAAGTTTTTGATGAACGCATACCCGATTACCGTATTAAAACGGGGTAACATTGGCCGTGGGGTAACTTTGGCCACTACATACCACTACTTTTGTTAATAGTTTTACTTTCATATTTGGACATTATAAGGTTTGAACCTGGCCGAAGTATACTTCAATTACCACATCCGAGTTCGTCAGAGTAATCGTCACAATCTCGGACTGAATCGCAACGGAGCGCCAGCGGAACGCACTGCAGCCCGAAGGTGCATTGAAATTCGTCATCTCTGCAGTCAACTGTACGATGTTTCCGGACGGGAAAAACAAGACATACGCATCTTTATTATTCTCACTCTCTAAATATAAACAACAACAATTGAAGAAAAAAACCTCGCTCTTCAAAAGAATGAGTCTCTTATAAAACAATCGTCATGGTCTGGATCAGACCAAACTAGTTCTCACTACGTTCTCGAAAATGTGTTGCCGAACGGGCTCAAACTGTGTGCGAACGGAGTGGACGTAGTAGCAACTGTTTACGGTCTTATTTACGAACTTCACGGACGGGCTCAGACGGGAATGGTGCTCAAGAACTTCAAAGCCTATACTCAACATCGTAGTTATGACATTATTTGGCCAAAGTTGCACGTTCTACCACCCAGCACAGCCCGTTTTACGATTTTTTTTAGGACGGGGCAGGACGTTTGAGAACTAGTTTGGTGTGACTGAAGCATTAAGCAGAAAGTCATGGGTTCGAGTCCGGCCTGGGACTATACGACGCGTGTGCCCTTGGGCAAGGCACTTTGTTACTCATCGATTCCATTCATATGATGCACGAAATGTGGCAGAAACCCCCCCCCCCCCCCTCTTTTGTGTTGACCATTGTGTTCCCGGAATCTCAGGAATTCCTTTTAGGTTTCAAGGGGGGATGGGTTAGGTTACAATAGTGTTGAGGTCGTATAAAGTATAGGGATAGAAGGGGGGTACCCCTCTGCCACATATCGTGCTGGGTATACTTCCATTAACCCTGGATGGAGTAAATGGGTACCTGAGAGATGGTTGTTGTGGTTGTTATTAGCTGCTTTGCGCCAAAATAGCAGCATTGAGCTGTATACTCCCCAGGGAGCCGAGATGGTATTTGGAATAATTCATGAGCCCAATTGACCGGGGTAATAATGTGACATCCTTCGAAATTCAGCTGAGCAGCTGCCAGTATGAAGGTTGATTAGCCCGATTATTACCATTTTTTTTCTTATAAAAAAGAGTAAAATAGAGCTTTTCAGAGTAAATACTACTCCAAAACGGGTGAAAAACACACCAAAATATTAAAACTGCATTCTTTCGATGAGCCACGAAGGCCATTTTTTTAGTTTTTTTTTTAGTTGTCCTTCGTAATGACTTCTCAAGAGAGTGGTTTTCACCCCTTTTGGAGTAGTTTTCACCGACAAAAACAACTGTCACTGTTTTTGACTCGAGCTCACCTCAGACTAATGTATGCAACACAAGTTTTAAATTAATTGATATATTAACACCAATTCAATTAATATTGCCTTTTGGCAACAATTTTAATATGCGAATTTGATCTGTAATGACGAAATTATCGACCCTGTGTTTAAAAAAAAGGGCTACCAAGCGTTGAAATTAAATAATACAGGATTAAATTGGATTGGTAAAAGCGTGTTAACCTTTCTCTAGGACGAATTATTGAATGTGAGAGTTGATGAGTTTGAATGAACATGTTTTACAATCGCCAGGAAAACCCATTATGAGAATGTACAGGTGTTTCTGAAACATATGGTCGAAAGTTGGCACTTTCGAACGTAAGTTGCTGCATTGTATTCTGTGTATACCCGTTTGGTTGAATTGTGTCAGCTCAAATTGGAAGTGGTTGGACCGGCTACTGCCGCTTCCGGCCTTCACCATGAACTTGATCCAGGCCCGGTGAGTGTCCACGACCACGGCACGGGGCAACACCCCCTTCCTGATTTCGATAGTATATCGATAGGGATGAGGATTGTCTCCGGGACCGATGGCCATCATGTTGTTGGTGTTGAGGGCGAAGCTGAGGGAACGGATAGCGATCCTGTGTCCCGGGGAAGCCTGCAGCAGCCACACGCAGGAGACGTAACCGGAGCCCGGAGCGATGAACGGTGAAGAAAGCTGGACCGGCCCGGTCGGTTCCAGTTGCACCACGGAGGGCCCGCAATAACCTAGGGAATACAGATCATATTTACTGAGCCGTTTGGGGGGATACAAATAGTCACAAATCAGCCTATTTGTGTAACATTAGGCCAAATAAAAAGTAGTTTTTCCATCCTCACGCACATTCGGAGTTGTGGAACAAACATTAGGAGGAATTAAACTACTCTTGTGACGTCACTCTATTCAGAAAAGTGTCGATTATTTAAAAGAATGTACAGTTAACTGTACATTCTTTTAAGAATTTACAGAAAAAGAACGACTCAATGGACACAGAAATTGCTATTGTTATATTTATTACAACTTAGTAAGAGCTATGTTGACAGTTTCTCTAGAGCTCTCAACAGTTGTCTTGGAGGTCTCTTTGCTGTTTCGATGCGCTTATGCGGTTTCAGCCCGGCTGACTGCTCTCCTAGGGTCCTCACTGGTTCTGGCCACCGAAGCCCTTGTTGTAGAGGCGAGATGCTGCCATGCTCGATCGTATGGAGTGATTCGTCCAAAAGCCTTGTTGCACAGATTTGCCACAACCTGGAATATCAACAATAACAGAAATTAAATAAAATGGATGTGCCAACCCGCATGTAACAAATTGCATGTAACAAAAGGTTTGTCTAAAACATTCGAAAATGAAAATGGCCCAAGAAATTATTACGACTAAGAAAAAAAAAAGGGGGTGATAAACATTTTTATTAGCAAGGTCCAAGCGATGGTTTGCAATTTAAAATATGTACATGTAAAAGGAATTGATTTCTTGTAAATGGGAATAATTTTCGACGGAGATAGGCCATAGTTATGTCATAAGTTCGAAGGTCCTAAAAAGTACTACTAATGCACAACTTTAGGGCTGGTATACGTACAAAACGTACAACACGTACATGTACTTTACATTCGCTAACTCGCCCATGCTGTCCTGTCGTATACCCGTGTAGCAAAAACGGCAGAAAAACCAACAGAAATTTGTTTCGTTCCGAGTCTGGTTTGACATGTGATAATGAAACCGTTCAGGGTTTAACAAAAGGCTGGTATGGTTTCGACACGGAATATGACTACTGACGCCAAGTTACACCATAAACAACGGGCTAAAAATAATAAGCCAAAATGAGCTGCTGAGAGCTAAGCCAAATGTTGGGAATAAAAGTTCTTGTTACCTTTTCTTGCTTATTTTCCATCATTACCTGATCTGTAACAAGGGGTCCAAGTCAGCCACGAGTGTAGGAAGTTTCTTCACCTCTAAATCTGCCGCTTTAGTATAAATCCTCATTGGAGTATAAATCCTCATCGAATATGTCCCAAAATACTGGTTTGAATCATCATCAAGTAAATTGGCGAGTCAGTTCTTGAGGTGACACAACATACCGGTATCTCCAAACGTATTCCTACTCAAAAATATGTACAGATCATCACTGGAAGACATTTTAGCGGAGTTAGCAGAGACACACCCGACGCACAAGAATGTATGGCATCAAATGACTTCGATGTCGAATGTACTGGGCATTTTAAACGCCCTTATTTAACCCAACCTTTATTCAATTGTTTGGTTACGCAACACGTAGACCAGACAGGACAAAGCTTTCACATTCCTTAGTAGCTTCTACCACTGAACAATGGACTTAAATCATCTCATACTTTAAAGCATTAGTAAGAATTGACACTTGTTGTTCCTTTTAAATATTGACAATGGGTGTAAAAGGGACGTAGTTTAAGTCGGAGAAACGACTCAAAAGGTGGACATTCTTTGATTCAAATTGGGCTCGGACGCTGCGCGTCCTCGCCCATTCGAATCAAAGAATGCCCACTTTTTCGTCATTTCTCCTTAACTTAAAACTGCTGCAAACTGCTTACTGGCTGGAATGACCGGAAATATACAAATCAAATTAGTTAAGAGGGCCTAATATTTTGGTCCGTCTTTGATCCTACCCACTCTGACCTCTTTCATTCCTTGGCTTAATCTTCCTTTTTTTGTTCCTTCACCCAACTTCTGCATCTCTCTTTTGTGTTTCTTCCCCCAACCATGTTGTGCATCATGCTTGTATGCCCTCCTTCATATGCTTGTTTTATGTACACAGCCATTTTGTCTCTGAGGAAGATCTTGTTAAGATCTAATCAATAGGCCCTCTTAACTGTTTTGATTAGTACAAATAAGTACAAATAATTTTTTGTTTTGTTTTAAGGTAGGATACACCATTGGTAATTGCTTGAATTATCATGAATGGGTAGATTTGGGGGGTTGTATTTTATAGTAAATACCGTTTTACTGAGCTATCCGAAGTTTTACCCTCATAAATGCTGAGAGAAGCACGAAAAACAGCATTTAGTTTCAACCGGCGCCGAGCAGTTATTCTTATGTTATTTCTGGTTTTTTTTTGCGATTTTCTCTTTATAAAATTATATTTTTCAGAATAATTTCAGGATATCTAGCGCAATCCTTTTGCTGAATGCCTAGAATCATTATTTAATTTCAAATGAGTAAGATATTTCTCAATAATTCTGTAATAAACATTTTCGATGTCTGTGAATGGTGTATCCTACCTTTACCCCAAGTGTAAGGTGAACAAAAATAGAAAGTGGGAAAGGTAGGAATACTCGAAAAGCCTTGGTAGAAAAATAAATGGTATAATAAGCACAGATAAAAACGAATGTTGTTTCTTACCACAATTTAACTTGTCGTACAAATTGAAGAAACAGCGATAAAACCCGATGCAGATAAACTGGCTGGCAACGCAGATAGTGTTATAATCATTGCAATTCATTTCATTCTCTTCACAACTGCCTAAAAAAATACAAATATTATACTTTTATACTGTTACTTTTATACTAACAAATATATAACAAATATTAAAAAATATAAAAAATAAGAGGGCTATTAAAACAAATAATATGAGACGTAGAAAACAGAAAAACAAATTCAAGAAATTTAATTTAAGAAAACAGACAGGTCAAATTCGCTTCGGGTTCGTAATCCCGTGTAATGTACATGTATACACAACAGTGTACGAATCGGCCTTAGTTTAAGGGTTATACGCACCGCATCCGAATTCGTCGGACTTGTCAAGACAATCCGGGAATCCGTCGCACACCTGGGTGCGGTTGATGCACGTGTTGGCGTAGTGGCAAAGAAAATAGTCTTCACCCTCGCAGACAACTAGGAGGATACATACATACGTTTCAAGGTAGCAGGTGTAAAATGTTAGTCCTTCAACTTATTCTATTCTATTCTGTTTTGACATGGAAACTGTAGCCCGCAGTAACCTGTAACCAACTGTAACTGTAACCCTGAACGTGTATATAGTCTGATCTGTTTATGTTTCGGAATACTCCATTATTTATTTTGTTCGTTGAACAAATTTTCAACGTTGAACAATGTTCCTCGTCGAGACATAGCCAAATAAAGTGTAGATAATAGCCTTATCTAACCAGAGACGAACCACCGACACTGAAAATCCTCTCGGTAGTCAGAATTGACACTAAGGTTCCTTATTTGTTAATTCGGACTATCGAACCGAATCGATTCGGACGGATTATGACAGACCTGGTTCAACTGCCGCTACGGTGAGCGTAAGCGCCGTCTCGCCGTCTCCCTGCAGGTTCAACCAAGCCCGGGAACCGTTCACGAGGTAGCTGGCCTCCCGCATCTTGTCATACGATTTGAGCGTGGTACCTAACGGTCCCTCGCCGCCTGGTATCCCGATGTCGAGGCTGGTGCCGGGTCTGCTCGCGTACGGCTCGAAGCGATCAAAGCGAACGTTGATTTTTCGGCCGGCCGCCGCGTAAACCCACCACATGCAGCGTGCATTCGTGGGAAGATCGACGTCGTTGGTCTGGACTTGTGCGGACAACGAGAAGTTGATGATGTACGGTTGTGACTCGTTGAGGCAAATGGTCTTTGGTCCACAGTCATCTGAAACCAATACAACATTTAGTGTGACTAGATGGGTGCGTTCGACGGAGTACCACGCTCGAACGCTCCCTAAAAGTAACAGATTATCAACAACAACCTTTTGCTGTACATTCCATGCAATGGATTTATAAAAAAAGATGGGAACTAAAAAATGCAGCAGTTTTGAATATAATATTTAAATAGAAATGAACTAAACCCAATGCTTGAGTATGACGTGCATATTTGACATTTAATTCAAAACAGAGATATCTCTATTAAACATAGAGATATTTCTATTAAAAATGGAGAAATCTCTATTGATAATAGAGATATGAGTTCAGTATGTCGGAGAGACCAAAATGCCCTAAAAAAGCGTTTCTACGGTCATCGATCGACAGTAAACACCAAGAAACTGGATACCCCAGTCGGTCACCACTTCAATCAGCCTAACCATTGCATTTCTGATACGATTCTTCAGGGCATAGAATCACTTGGCCATCGGAAAGACTCGGTCCGCCTCAGCCGGGAGAAAGTTTGGATGAATCGCCTTCGGACTTTTCAACCACATGGGCTTAACATCCAACTATAGGAAATGATTAACTTCTAATTTGTTCTCCATTTGTCATCTGTTTTTAGATTCATTCCTTGCCAGAATTTAGTTTTTGTTTGTTTTTACTCCTCTATTAACAATAGAGATATCTCTATTGTTGACGTACAAAGTTAACATTTAATTTATATAATAGAGATATCTCTATTAATAATAGAGATATCTCTATTCTTGATAGAGATATCTCTAGTTTGGATTAAACGTCAAATATGAACGCCATACTTGAGAGCCCTCTATTGACACGAGAAATGGATCTGTGCCACTTTTGACGATGGAGGGCGCGCGAGCTGCAAAAAGTGTCAATGCCGTCTTAAAAATGCCCGATACAACTTTGTGACAACTTCGGATGTGCTAAATTGATACAGTCGTTCAGCACATCAGACAGTAATTTAAAATCGTCAACTGCATTAAAAATAACCAGATAATTAATATCAATAAAAACTAAGAAAACAATGGATGACTAAATGATAAATACTATCAAAACAAAATAAAAACCTGAAGTCGCGTTATCGACGTGCATTGGGCTACACGGCTGTTCACTACTGCATTCGATGGATCCTTCGAAGCACACAACGTAAGAGGGTTCCCTGCAGGTAAATTCCCCTAGTCTACACTCTAAAAAAAGAAGGGGAACAAATATGAGAAAAATCACTGAAAAGAATAATGCCAAAAACAAACTGCTTTGTTTTTGTATTTACAGGAATAGCTTGGGTGATAGACTTATCATAGATTATTTTACCACACGCTTCACTAGAAGTTGACCACAACAACTTATTTATTTAATTTTTCTTCTTCTGATCCTTATTCCGGGTAGCCGTTAGCATAAAATGTGGTCTCCTCATGATGGGGCCCCGAGCATAAATGGCGTAGGGCGCCGCCCAGCGGCGCGTATCAGGAATGAGTCGCCCGTCTTACCCGTGTCACTACCATTCACGGTTTCCACTGAGAATCGAAATGCAGTATCGGCGGTTCGATTGTCACGCAGGCCAACAACGATGGTGAGTCCCGACCTGTGCGAGATCACAGCATTCGGAACTGCATCGCTGTCGAGAATCGATACGCTGGTATCGACAACGTCGGGCTGGGCTGCGATTATTCGGAATCGGTGTTGCGGTGTTGGGAGGAAGGTCGCCTTGATAGGTTCGCCGTACGGGCCTGTCACCGTCCAGCAAGAACCGGCGGCGTCCGGTATTATGAGCTCGGCCCAGTGCGCCGGTGGTAGGTCACCCGCCTCTCCATCGATGGTCAAACTCGGCGCGTTTGAATCCAGAGAGACTGGCGTACAACCGCTGGGTTGACTTTTAAACCCTGAAAATAAAATGTAAAAAGTACCGTAACATAGTAATTGATGGTGCGTGTATTTAAAGGGATCGTATACGTTTGGTAATTACTCCAACAAATTAATGGCAATAAAAACTTACTCGGCAAAAAGTACAGCAGCTTTGGATAGTATAATGCATTTGTAGAAACTGTTCACTTCGAAGTACTGCGGTTATGGATAAATATATCACTTTTTATCTCCAACAATTTGAATCCGAGAAGAGTTACTGCAGTGACGTTTCTCAGATTGTGTAATTCCAATGCAGATTATTATTTTTCCTGCGTGTACATAACCGCTTCCGATTTTCGGCAATATCTCAACATCGCTAATTTTTACAGGTTAGTTTTATGGTATATATCTATAACTATATAGGATTGAAATAAACAGTGGGTTCCAATTACCAAACGTTTTACGATCCCTTTAATTACTTGTAGCATGTGCTGCCATTGTGACTATAGCGTTCGTGAACAAATAATTATCGGCCAAAACAATAAGACAATGAAGATCTGATAATAGAGGGCTAAATAGCTCGGTTGGCACATATTATAACAATTAACGGATTTATATATAGCGCCTTTAACTCAGATCAAAGCCCTTTGCATTATTATTACCCCTGATAATTGGGCCAACGAAACATTCTAAATGCCATCTCAGCTCCCTGGGGAGAATATCTGCAAATTGTGTATCCACCTTTGACGTTATAAAGATGTTTTTGTTCTTCAGGCGCCATTCTAAATATACCCAGCACGATATGTGGCAGAGGGGTACCCCCCTCTTATCCCTATACGTTATACGCACTCAACACTATTGTAACCTAACCCATCCCCCCTTGAAACCTAAAAGGAAATTCCTGAGATTCCGGGAACACAATGGTCAATACAAAAGAGGGGGGGGGGGGGGAGGTTTCTCTGCCACATATAGCGCTACATATGATTCTAAATGCCTTTCTTGAATAACGAATTGAAAGAAAAAATGAACACGGTGTATTTGGTCGAAATTTCAACCCAGAAAATGAATTGTAGTTGAAATAGGAGCATTTAAAAAAAAAGTGCCCGACTTTTTAACCAGTTTGTACACAAGAACAAAGATGTCTCCACTAGGATACATATTTAAGTGCAGACGTTTCCTGACGACTGACCTACAATAAGCAATTCGAAACACTCAGGGACCCTGACGCCTCAACATTAGAAGTGTCTCTTTTTATAAAGGCACGAAGTGAAGCGAACCAAATTCAGGAGACAATAAAACAGCTAGGTCTCGACAGGAAACTGTACGGTGAATGTCAAGAGTGTGGCTTCCAGAGTGAAGTCAAATCAATAACCTTCGCTATTTTGCCTTCGTCGTCGAAACTCTTCCTTGAATATTACTTCCTGTGCAGTGTTTGGAACGGGCAAATTAATGACCTAGTTAGACTGTGTGCGCGCACGTGCCCGCTCACATATGCAGTAGTTCGTGGCAGTCTAGCGGGTCTTTTTTTTTTTGCAGCCGACATTTTTTCACACAAATTTTAAATTATTGTCAGACTCTTTATCTTTTTTTTACATAATTTTTACATCTTTATGTTTCTACATTTTGTAGTGGTTGTTGTGAACGTTTCAATACGAATCGTCAAATTGTAATGCAATAATCCCCATTTGTGTTTGTTCTCTTGGTGATACAGAATAAGCTCAGTCTTGTTTTTTGTTTGGCTAAGCTCGGTTTAATTCGGTTTAGCTATAGTACAACTCGGTTTGGTTAGGCTTGGATCATGAGCTTGGATCATGAGCTTGGATCATGAGCTTGGATCATGAGCTTGGATCATGAGCTTGGATCATGAGCTTGGATCATGAGCTTGGATCATGAGCTTGGATCATGAGCTTGGATCATGAGCTTGGATCATGAGCTTGGATCATGAGCTTGGATCATGAGCTTGGATCATGAGCTTGGATCATGAGCTTGGATCATGAGCTGGGATCATGAGCTGGGATCATGAGCTGGGATCATGAGCTGGGATCATGAGCTGGGATCATGAGCTGGGATCATGAGCTGGGATCATGAGCTGGGATCATGAGCTGGGATCATGAGCTGGGATCATGAGCTGGGATCATGAGCTGGGATCATGAGCTGGGATCATGAGCTGGGATCATGAGCTGGGATCATGAGCTGGGATCATGAGCTGGGATCATGAGCTGGGATCATGAGCTGGGATCATGAGCTGGGATCATGAGCTGGGATCATGAGCTGGGATCATGAGCTGGGATCATGAGCTGGGATCATGAGCTGGGATCATGAGCTGGGATCATGAGCTGGGATCATGAGCTGGGATCATGAGCTGGGATCATGAGCTGGGATCATGAGCTGGGATCATGAGCTGGGATCATGAGCTGGGATCATGAGCTGGGATCATGAGCTGGGATCATGAGCTGGGATCATGAGCTGGGATCATGAGCTGGGATCATGAGCTGGGATCATGAGCTGGGATCATGAGCTGGGATCATGAGCTGGGATCATGAGCTGGGATCATGAGCTGGGATCATGAGCTGGGATCATGAGCTGGGATCATGAGCTGGGATCATGAGCTGGGATCATGAGCTGGGATCATGAGCTGGGATCATGAGCTGGGATCATGAGCTGGGATCATGAGCTGGGATCATGAGCTGGGATCATGAGCTGGGATCATGAGCTGGGATCATGAGCTGGGATCATGAGCTGGGATCATGAGCTGGGATCATGAGCTGGGATCATGAGCTGGGATCATGAGCTGGGATCATGAGCTGGGATCATGAGCTGGGATCATGAGCTGGGATCATGAGCTGGGATCATGAGCTGGGATCATGAGCTGGGATCATGAGCTGGGATCATGAGCTGGGATCATAAGCTGGGATCATAAGCTTGGAATCATGAGCTGGGATCATGAGCTGGGATCATGAGCTGGGATCTTGAGCTGGGATCATGAGCTGGGATCATGAGCTGGGATCATGAGCTGGGTTCGGCTTGGTTACGGCTGGGCTCGGCCAGGCTCGGCCGGGCTCGGCCGGGCTCGGCTGCATTGGTACGGCTGGGTACGGCTAGGCTCAGCCGGGCACGGCTGGGCACGACTGGGCTCAGTCCAGCTTTTACAGGGAAAGTCTCGGCTCGGACCCACACCGGCATACAATGCACTTACCGCAATCAGCCGCCGGGTTCCACAGGCAGAGACAACCGACGTCATCGCTCACGCAGAAAGAGGCGCCGCGCTCACAGAGCTGTTCGGAGGGCCCACATATGACTATGCAGTTAAAAAGAAGAAAAAAAATGACCCCTCAAAATGGAAAGGTAAATACATTGTTTTTAATTAAACGGCACAGATGTAAACATAGTTGCTTTGCGGGCACTGTGCCATTCGCCATTGACGAAATCGGCCACAATGGCAGACGTGTCATTTAAGTTGACGCAACCTCGAAATGTGTGATGTATTAGGCCGCATACTTCCGTATATCTTGGTTTTAAAGGAATGTCATTTATTAAAGAAATAAAGAACTCTATTAGCAACTGAGTTATTCATTCATCTTCGGTGAACTAAAATAGCTGTCCTTTATTTAGATAGTCTTATGGTCGCTGTTGACCATATAAATTTAAAGGTGTATATAGGGCCATTTGCCTTTCACGAATCTTGTTGATTACACAAGAAATAACATCACTTTAAAACCTAACTTACTGCTCAGGGGTATTACACTTGTTGAGAAAAAACTACAAAACCTTTCAATACGAAGCGCTTTTTCTTTTCGTCCATAGTAGCCGACTGGGTATTTTTCAAACAATCAGTAATGCTTGTAGCTTACATTGTCTACAGTTTAGTTCGCTGCGGATGACGTATATACACGCAAAGTTTTTCCCAGATTCTAAACGGATGACGCATAAACACGTCACGAGCCAGGCCGGAAAATGTCTGTCAGCAGCGCGAGCAAGGCCGACAAATGCGTGAGTACCCTTCCCGGAACCATCGGCCTGAACCCGCTCCGGATCGAGTTTCGTTAAAAGAAATTAATCCCGCGCCTCGGCTCGGTGATGTTAAATATAATCCCGGCGCGAACTGGTTATTCAAAAAAGAAAACCGATATTGAAATACTTACAACTTTACTCGAAAAGTACACTGTTTATTAAAGGGATCGTATACGTTTGGTAATTACTTCAAAAATTAATTGCAATACAAACTTACCTAGTAAGAAGTACAGCAGCTTTGGATAGTATATTGTATTTTTAGAAACTTTTCTCTCCGAAGTAGAGAAAAATATATCACTTGTTATCCCCACAAATTTGAATAAGAGAAGCGTTACTGCAGGGTCGTTTGTCAGATTGTGTATTCCAATGCAGATTATTCTTCCTGTGTGGACATATTAAACGCTCCAGATTTTTGGCAATATCTCAAAATCGCTACCACCTTTTGAAATGAAATGTTTACAGGTTAGTTTTATGGTATCTATCTATTATTATTATTATTATTATTTTGGTAATGAAACCAAGGATCCTTCAAAAGCGCTCAAGGCACTGTAGCTCGTAAGCCAGAAGAAACCCGTAGACAGAGGCTGTGTCAGCCAGGAACACCGGGGCAAACCCCTTCTCTTAGCAACCTTCTCTTATACGTTTATTTTATAATGTTATAATGTTATAATGGGAAAGATATATACACACATACACACATTATAAATTATACAACACACGGGACCTACAACTTTACGTCCCATCCGAAGGACGAAGCAATGGTGGTTTAATTGCCTTGCTTACGAACACACGTGTCGACACCGGGACTCGAACTCGCGCTCTGCGGAACAGAAAACCCAGCTCTTAACCGCTCGGTCACGACACTCCACAATATAGGATTGAAACAAACAGTGGGTTCCAATTACCAAACGTACACGATCCCTCTAAGAAGCAGTAACCATTATATCAGTTGCTTTCTCTCGTACTCTTTCACTAACACCTAGTAATCGAGGTTATTGTCGTGAATGAACGTGAAACAACAACAATCACGAAACGATTACCCGTCTTTTACCGGTTCGCGGGATGCACATACATGGGTTTAGTGCTAGTGATTGATTGCAAGTGAGACGTTTTCCCCTATATCACTGCGCGTCTGTTGACGTCCGTCCGTTGTCGTACACGTAAACATTCTTACAGTACGAAATATAGTGCGGTGCCCGTTCAAAATGTGGCGGTCGGAAACGGGCAGATTAAAGTTGTCAAAGGACTTGCGCAAGTTGAATACTACACGTTGTTCGGATCTGCCGGGCTATTTATAATGCTAATTAGTCACTGTTGCTATTTAAAAGTAGGATACGCCATTTAAAGATATCCACAAATGTTACTTCCGAATTATTAACAAATATCTTACTTATTTGAAAGTAAATAATGATTATAGGCATCTAGCAAAATGACTGCGCTAAATATACTGTAATTGTTCCGAAAAATTTAATAACAAAAAAATCAGAATCGCCGGACGGCGATCGCGCAAAAAAAAAATAACAACAAGAACAATCAATCAACCTCACATTGCGCTGTACCCGCTCTGCAAAAATGAATCTGACGTGTTAAAGGTAAGATACACCACGATTGCTTGAATTCGGGCGATTCACAATGCAGTGCGCCACCAAGCGTTTGACTCAAAAGAGCCACTTTTAAACTTTACGGTCGACTTCTTCCGTATATCATACTGTAGTGAAATATCTATTCTTCATTGTTCACGCAAAGTACAACACAAACCTAAATGTATCCGGAAGCGTCGTTGATTGAAACATTGTTATTTGCAGAAAAAAATTGGAACTTTAATCGTGCGCGTCCAAAAAGACGTAAAAACTGATGAGTTCATGCAAAATGAATACCGTTTTTCAAACTGATGCCGACTTTTTCCCATGATGCACTGCGGGTATAGCAGGATTTGCGCCTCCAACGGCAGCTTCTAGGTATTGTGAATCGCTCGAATTGCCACGAATGGGTAGATTTAGGTTGCATTTTTTTGTAAATATCGTTTAAAGGTAGGATACACCATTGGTAATTGCTTGAATTATCATGAATAGGTAGATTTTTGGGGTTGGTTTTTTTATAGTAAATATTGTTTAACTGACCTTTCCGAAGTTTTACAATCATTGATGCCGAAAAAACGGCACAAAAACAGCGTTTATTTTTAACCGGCGTCGAGCATTTCTTCTTATGTTATCTTTGGACAGCGGACGGCGATCGCGTATTTTTCTTTATAAAATTCTATTTTTCGGAATAATTACAGGATATTTAGCGCAATCATTTTGCTGGATGGCTAGAATCATTATTTACTTTCAAATGAGTAAGATATTTCTTAATAATTCGGTAGTAAATATTTTCAATATCTGCAAATGGTGTGTCCTACCTTTAACTGACCTGTCCGAAGTTTTACAATCATGGATGCCGTAAAAAAGCAAGACAAACGGTGTTCGTTTTCAACCGGCGTCGGGCAGTTAGTCTTATGTTGTTCTTGGTGAGGGTTTTTCGCGATCGCCGTCTGGCGATCGTAATTTGTTGAATAAAACTAAATTGTTCTAAAGTGTTACAGGGTATCTATCGCAATCATTTTCCTGGATGCCTAGAATCATTATTTACTTTAAAATAAGTAAGATATTTCTTAAGGAAATAAATGTGTGTTCGAGAGGTTTTAATCACTCTGTTTAATACCGCTTGGAGTCCGGGTGCTGATAATTACACAATACACAATACATGCAATAAAGCGTATTTACTATGAACCAGACTATTACTGCCTTTGGCAACCTCGTTCCCAGGGTGTCGAGCTGTACGCGCCCAACACTACCCGCTCTTACTATTGTAGACGAGGTACGGTTGGAAATAAAGTGAGCCCTGGGACGGGTATAATATGACATCGAGTGACAGGGTTTTGTTGCCAGCTGGTTTTAAACACTTCCAGCCATGTCTTTATCGTCCGTTTAATACCGGCCACGTGACGGGCTCTCGACCAATAGGAATGCCTAAGCTGTCCCAGGTATTTATGAATAATAATTCAGTAGTAAACATTTCCCGTGCGGTCTCGGAGTTTATAGGGCAGTATTCATTGAATATACTCACGGGCTTCCGTCGGGCCCACCGCCTCCGCGTCAAAGCCGAACGAGGCATTGGATCTTCCGGGGAACGAAACGACGACTCCGAGACCATCGAACGGGGCGAGCATCGCCGTGGGGCTCACCAGGCCCGGCGACAGCGGGTCCCCCACGGGGGAGCCCAGGTTCACCGCGTCCAGCCAGACCTCCCCGGGGTAGTTCTCCACCAATCGAAACGCGGCTCGGATCTGGTGCTGGGTCACAGCTGTATTATTATTACTAAACGCCCGGAGAGACCAGCAGAAGACGGCACGGTCTCCGTCGGTCGAGTGCGGCTCGCTCGCCGCTGACGCGGCGAGTGTCTGCACGCCACTACCGGCCTCAAGAGAAACGCTTTGGCACGAAGACCCTTGATTAATACAACAAAATAAATTATTCAGACCGGTTAAATTTGAATATGTATCACATAGAACTGAAGATGGTGTTCTTAGTAACAAAGATCAAACATTCACTCCTTCGGAATGAAACTAGAGGTTCATGAACTCAAATTATAATAGTATTCAGACTGCAGTATTACTAGTGGCAGTACTGAGAACAAGAAGGGTTAGGGAGGGGAGGAAAGGGGTGGGGGAGGAGAGGGAAGGGGTGGGGTGGGGGGGGGGGGGAGGGGTTGTGGCGAGGGTTGCACACCCCACCCCCTCTTTGGGCTGCTGAGCTAAATTTATTTTATTGCAAAAAAACCGTAAACTCTCGAAAATCGGTAGTATCAATGTACATGTATTACGTAATTCTGAAGAAAGTGGCCAGAAATTACCAAAATGTTCCGATGTCCTTAAGCGGACCCGTACCCCAAGTCGTAATCGCGCTAAGCGCTCGCTGGAGTCAAGTTTGGTAGGTCAATGGTCAAAAAAAAATTATTACATGAAAAGCTAGATCTGGCCCTGAGTGGGGCAGATAGAAACAAAATATTTTGGGAAATTATGCCTTTGATAATACAAGCATAACATTTGGCATACAGTCAGAGTATGTCATGAGAACGAAACATATTTATAAATATGGCGCCATCGCAGATTTGACCTTTGAACCAAATATCAAGGATAACAAGTAACGGCAGCATACTCGGACTGTGCGCCAAATTGACTATTTGCATGTGGAATTTAAATAATATCTGGTACAATACACTGACTTGTTCACACAGCTTGGCACATTTTGACTTTAAATTATCCACTAGACCAAATACACTGTTGCTATATCGCGTGATTCGGGGCAAGCTCTTGCATAGACTTGGTGCCAAGTCGGTAATAGCGGTCCACTCGGTATATACAGGGGGGAGGTTGCGGTTGCCTCGTTCCCAATTTCGAAGTTAATTTACCGACTTGGACAATTCGTTTTCAGTTTTGTACACAACCTATGACAATCGCTAGCGAATTCTATGCGAGCACTCTGATTGGTTCAGATTCCAGAGGGATACAAATTTATGAGCAGCTTTATACAGCATGTATTCTACGCTTTGCTTCGCGTATTGTACTGGTACCCGGTACCACTGATCTCTACAAACTGGATAATTCGAGCGTACATAGCCTCTGTCATGAAATGACGAAAATCAACCGAAGAGGGCGTTTTGCGGAAATTTGTCAATATGGCTTTCGAGCTCGCGCGTAAGACTAACGTAAGTAGCTATACCATGGAGGAAAGACAACAGATAGTTAATGAATTGCGGGGAAATACTTAATACAAAATGGCCAATCATAAAACTAGATTTTCTTTCCTGCACTTGAAAAGACCCGCCGTGTATTTATGCTCCTTAGAAAACCGGTTAGGCCAAATTAACATTTAAACAAAACAAAAAATTCAGTGGCACTGAACTGAAGCTTTATTTGAAAGCCATATTTGAATGCCCTACAGTAAACAAACAACTTGATACATGTACAAGCAATATTATTTTTGTATTTTTAATTATTTTTTGACATCAAATATAAATTTGGGGCTTTACACACAAGCACTTGGTTCACATAATTACTATATGGACGTTAAACCTCAAAATTCCTGATCCTGCAATGTTAATTTAAAAACCAGTTTTAAATACTGTCACATTAAATGTACAGACGCCTGTGAAATCTAGTAATATTTTATCCTTTTATTGACTGAAACCTGACATTAAAAGAAGTTCGTAAATATTAAACTTGGATTTTTCAAAAATTATTCAATTGCGCCACGACCAATTAGGGAGCACTCGGTCGATTGTGTGCACAATTTCTGGACGCCACCGTTTTGGGTTTTTTCGGACCAAGCTTACACCTAAATTGTTAACAGAGGGTAAATAGCAAGCATTAATAACATTAACATGGTAAAGGTACAATGAATTTGCAGTTTGTCAACAAAGAAGTATGGCAACATTGCATGAGGAAAGTCGGCCCAACACTAACTGTTTATAAACAATGTAAACGTCGAAGTACAGCTATAGCTCTCCCAAAGGTCGAGTTGTCTCAACGGGCGAGTTGTCTCAACGGGCGAGTTGTCCCGAGTCGAGTTGTCTCAACGGTCGACTTGTCTGACATCCGCTAGCTACGCACGTACGTATATAGCGCAGCACGCTTTCACAAACTGACCATTTTTTCAGTCGCTGTTTCTTTTTCTTTCGTAATTTTACGGTTTTGGATGACATTTAGCCTTATGCCTACGGTTTATCCTTTCGAAATAACCACAGCCTTCAGAGCTCCGTCGTAAGCCATAAAGTTCCGACATCGACGACACACGTGTTTCTGTTGGTAAGCGCCGCCATTTTGACAATTTTCCTCGCGTTGACCTTTTAGAAAGGTCATGACAGAGGCTAGGATAGCTAGCTAGCGAGCCGTGAAGTGTTGACTTCGCACGTTCGTGCATGCGTACCGTATCGTATATAGTAGACCGTCGAGAGTGACACAGTGGCAGCAGCGATGGTGGGTGAAATTGCATTACAATCTTGTGTAAATAATTAAATTTATTATATAAACTCGCAGACTGTACGATCAGTGAACTATCAGTGTAGAAAATGTCAGAACTACGGTTTTAAGTGAGATTTAGGAGAACATTGCTCTAGGCGAAAATGTTATTTTTGTTTTCAGCGGGATTTGTTCATTATTATTGTGGTCCTTTCTGAGAGAAAAACTTGAATATTTCGAAAGAACAGTAGAATCAGTTGGTCTAGGGTACCCTTTACAAAGGATTGAATTCCACAATACAGGTATTTTCAGATCAATGTTGTACACATTCCACGAAGACTGTCCCGTTGACTTTGGTTCATGGTGGTAATTTGTGTACACAACATATTGTGTCATGAACTATTTGACGTGCATAAATGTAATTTTCCTAAAATCGCAATGGTCAGTTTTTTCTCTCACAATTCTGGAAGTGTATAGCCACCTAATGTTGCAACATTATTCCCTTGGCATTTAATTTATACCTGTATATTTTCTTTCTTTGTACACTACAGCTAATTGGTTTACCCAAGTCCACAAATTCTTGCTACTGAGATGTCAGGCTGTACAGCTTATTAATACGGCTGCACAAGTCACAGGACGAACTGCTCCCATTAATATGACAGAGGGATAACAGATGACAGCGAATGTCAAAACTTATTTTGTTTAACCCATCAGTAAACTACGGAAGCTTAATTGACCAACTAAATTTTCCAAGATAAGCTATCTCGGTGTTCCACATTTTTTAGATGTGCTGTAAAAATATCGCAGAACTCTGCATCTTGGCATTTCATGTTTCAACAATATAAGTACAGATAATAAAACAGTCGCAACAGTCACAAAATTATCTTGGAAACATGGAAGTATACATAATATTCTTTTCAGCTTTCGTATAGTGAATATGTGTTTCATGAAAACCGACAAGTCTGGTTAAAATTGTATTGTTAATATTCAAAGCAAATTATACAGATGTTAAAATGACATAGACTTACCCAGTCAGTGTCCTCCACAATCAATTTTAGCAGGGTAGCCTGCCCTGTGTAAATGTTACGCTGTTCTGCCATATTTTTATGCCGCCCTGTTGAAATGTTATGCCGGCCTGTCAAATGTTATGCCGGCCTGTCAAATTTTGATTTTCAATCACGGTTTTATACAAAACAGAAATTGTGTTGTACAAATCTTTAATATCGTGTTCATATTGCACAAATATCTAGAAACACTCACAATTCGAAGTTAAAGCCGTACAGGGTGTCCTATCAAAATTTTGCCTGTGAAGAACGCTGCCAAATGTATCTTTGCATGGTATGAACAATTATTATTCTAAAATGACATCGCAAGTTTTTATTTTGGTTTTAAGTTCATAGAAAGTCGGGGGCTAATTTTTTTTTCGTTTTAGTATTTTGGTTTTATAACATCAGTAAACAATACATAATAAGAATATTAATACTATGGCAGTAGTTATTACATGTTATCTGCAGTGTATCAATGCCAAATAAAAGCAAGCAAAATTTAATCCATTGTGTGACTTGTATGTCATTAGTTACATGTGTGATTGGTATTTTTAATTTTGATTTATTTCAAGTTTCTCAAGTTCATAGTTTAAGCCATAGAGCTGTATTTTTATTATACAGCTCTATGGTTTAAGCTCAAACCACATAATTTATTTTTTCTGTCCACTTGTCCAGCAAGAATTGTTGGGACCCTGGTTAAACATTAGGTTGATTCCAAATCTGGACACTGTCCCCACGAACAAACCAATTAATGTGCCAAATACATTTTCCTAAAACACAGACATTTTTCCTTTTTAATTTTATCATAAAACTTGCACTTTTTATTGTCTGGATATAAAATTAAATCAACATTTTCAAAAATGTTCTTAATCAAATAAATCTCGTTTTTCTATGGTTTGTGCATAAGATTATGATGTGGAACTCTTTCCCCCAAAAAAACTTTTCAATTTTTTTTTAGAACATCTTCCAAATACGTGCACTGCATTGCATCGTCTCACACGAATGTCTCCTATCTTTTCCCGAAAATAGGTCTACCTAACATTCAAACTTGGCGTATACATGTCATTCTTGGGTGTTTTTATGTTTAACTTAATTTTCCTGATTGTTTTTGTGATATTAACTTCGTTTCCTGTGATATTAAATTCGTTTTCTCGGTCGTGCGCTATACGAACATGTGTACGCCTGCAGTGTTTTTAAACCACCTTTACAGATCTCGTACAACACATGCGGTTAAAAGAGGTGTTTAGCTACTATTCTTTTTCTACGTAGATCATTCTCATTACTTCAAGGGTTCGTACTTTGTATTGTGTAACATTACAAAAGTAATAATAGAGCATACACAACTCAAATAAATCAAGTGTATCACAATGATATATTTTATTGCAACACGCAATTGACCTAGCTGAGTGTGTTGGTCGTTAAACATCACCAGATCTAGAAACATGTTCCTAAAGTATTGAGAAGAACTCCCCATATAACGGAATGGATGAGTCTGCATTTGCATAGCAGTGCGCCATTGGATCTCACCGCAGAAATACATTGCATATGTATTGCGCTGCACGCATATATGAATAACGGTGCGAGAACGTATTGATCAAGTCGTTAGATCTGTCGCAACTCGGCACGTTACTAGTCTTAAACCAGCCGTGCCGATGAATTTCGACTGAAATACACGGATGAAACCCGACTATCTAACGACTTGTCATCAAGTCTAGCTCTTGCATAGTTATGTTAGAGACGCTCAGCACCAATACATTGTTCACAATGGTTGAAAATGGTACAAAGACACCAGACCATTCCAGAGCCGAATCACGTGAAATAGCAACAGTGTCTTTGGTCTGGAGAATTTAAATGTAAACTGTGCCAAGCTGTGTGAACAAGTCAGTGTACCAGATATTATTCAAACTCGCAAATGGCCAATTCCATGCTTGCATCACCAAATGCACAATCCCATGCACTTGTGTGCCCAGCCGTACTTTATACAATTTACAGTGTAACCAACCAAAATAATGTTACAAAATGTTACTTCTTTTAAGCAATACGAATGCAGAACTGAATGGCCTACGATCCCTTTGTATATCGTAACGTCATTAAATTATCAACTATCGGTGAATCATAATACATCACAATGCAAGATCTGGTAACATAGAGAGTAATCCACTTTTTATACCTGCAGAATAATAAATCGAGACAATGTGCACTGAGATATTCCGCACGGTCCCTATAAAATTACCTGGAAATGCCGCCGAACAACAGCCGGGTGAACACCAAGCGACCGTCGAAGCAACACACAGCAGTCGTCGAAGAAGGCTGCACCCTTCCATTTAATATCCCGAACTGCCCTTGTTTCTCCAGCAATCCTTTTATGCAGAAAAGAAGTACATTTTGCCAAACGATTTACAGTATAGATCATAGACAAAGTGTTCAATTCTGTTGAACGCCTTGTCGGGAGTGCTGGGTCCCTCGGTCGAGCAGGCGGTATATATAACCGCTCTCCTTCTCGCATTCCTGATTCCGATTGGTCGCGCGGCATGAAAACTGCTCTCGTCTCCGTTGACAAGTGTCCCTTTGGTATAAGTACGCACAGATTTACCCGACAGAACGTGGAGTGCATTTGGAACACGGACCACCGACGTGGCCGGTTACTGACGCGACTTTTTACTATACGCATGCGTGCCGCTAGCAAAGCGCCAGTGGGCTCTAGTTCAGCTCATATTCATACAACCTTTAATGCCAACTTACCAGCCGACTACATTATGAAGCACGATATGTGGCAGAGAAACCCCTCCCCTCCCCCCTACCCCTCTTTTGTGTTGACCATTGTGTTCCCGGAATCTCAGGAATTCTTTTTAGGTTTCAAGGGGGGTGTGTTAGGTAACAATAGTGTTGAATGTGTGTAAGGTATAGGGATAAGAGGGGCGTACCCCTCTGCCACATATCGTGCTGGGTATAGTGCCTGCTAGTCTACAATGGAGTTGACAACTAAATTGTAATTCATGAAAACTTGTTAACTAGTTACATACTATAGGATAATTTTGGATGAAGTGGGAATGTATATAATGTGATGACAACAGATACAACAGTGTGACAGGTGTATTGCTATTAGGCTAATTCATGCCCAGCACTTATGTGGATACGCATAGCACTACAAAGTTCTATCAGTGATAAACATGATATATAGTTGCTATAACGAGTGACTCATAGTTAACCTGGCAGGGCTGTAGTCGAGTCCCTGCAAGTCCGTTCACAAGTCCTTTCGTAAACTAAGGCAGTCACGAGTAACTGGATGAACAATGACAAAGGAATGCTTTTGTTAAAGCTGATTTGAAAAGCTTGTGATTTGAATGGGAACTGAAGGACTTGTGATGGACTTGCAGGGACTTACCGGGACTTACAGGGACTTGCAGGAACTTGTGACGGACTCGACTACATCCCTGGGATAAACACTAACTTTAACAAGAAATGAGATATAAGTAGTTTGCGGTAAACACCACGATAACACTCTTTTAGAGATCTGTGTGGTTTAGGGGGAAAAGCCCAGAGGGAACTCAACGTTTCGAACAGTATGCTCTGCCCGTCGTCAGAAGACTAAAAGATTCCAACGGTGAAGCGGTGAACCACAAATCTCACTAAAGGGTATTACCGTGGTGTTACCGCAAACTACTTGATATTCTATTGCCTTTTCGCCATGCAAACCTTCGAATCTCATTCAACAAGAAAATTAGAAAGTAACTACATGTCTTTCTTTTTTTAGTAACCAACCAACAGGCTTTTGTTTCATGAATAATGACCCCAGGTCGATAATCGCAGAATTAGGGTAGGTCACACATCTGCCTTATGATAGACAACCTGCGTGTGAAACAATGATTGTTGCATTGAGTAAAGACTGAAATTAGAAACGCGGACTGGCCAAGTAATTTGCCCGTTCCGAACACACACATTTTAAATGGCCACTGCCTGAATTATAACTCGGTTACAAAAACTCCGGAACCGCGCAGCCAGACTCATTTTCAGTGCTAGTCGCTCTGCTGACGCGTCACTCCTTCAACAACTACTACATTGGCTATCGATGGAACCTCGTATTCTATTCAAATTACTTCTTTGTGTTTACAAATCACAGCTTGGCATGGCTCCTCCTTACCTGACCGACTTGCTCTCTTTGTACCAGTCAGGTAGGGCGGGGCCTAGGTCTTCAACAGACACATCTCGCCTACACATAGCTATAAACACACAAAAATGGAGACAAAGCCTTCTCTATTGCTGGCCCCTGCAGAGAGTGAAACAAAATTCATCATCACGTCCGTTGTTCACCTTCTTTGTATGTTTTCAAGAAACTGCTCAAGAAGAGTTTCAACGACAAAGGCAAATAGCGAAGGTTATTGATTTGACTTCACTCTGGAAGCCACACTCTTGAAATTCACCGTACAGTTTCCTGTCGAGACCTAGCTGTTTGATTGTCTCCTGAATTTGGTTTGCTCCACTTCTCGCCTTTATAACAAAAAAGACACTTCTAATGTTGAGGCGTTTTGAATTGCTTATTGTATGTCAGTCGTCAGGAAACGTCTGCACTTAAAATTTGTATCTTAGTGGAGACATCTTTTTGTTCTCGTGTACAAACTGTGTCAAAAAGTCGGGCACTTTTTTTTAAATGCTCCTATTTCAACCACAATTAATTTCCTGGGTTGAAATTTCGACCCAATACACCGTTTTTGAATTCATTATTCAAGGGAAGGCAATTAGAATTCTACATGGCGCCCGAAGAAAAACATCTTTATAACGTCAAATTTAGGATACACCATTTGCAGATATCGAAACCGGTTCACTACCAAATTATTAAGAAATATCTTACTCATTTGAAAGTAAATAATGATTCTAGGCATCCAGCAAAATGATTGCGCTAGATAGCCTGTAATTATTCCGAAAAATAACATTTTAGAAAGAAAAAATCGCGATCGGCGGACGGCGATCGCGAAAAAACAAAGATACTATAAGAATAACTGCTTGACACCGGTTGAAAAACAAACGCTGTTTTTCGTGCTTTTCTCGGCATTATACAACTTTGGACAGGTCAGTTAAACGATATATACTATAGGCCTACAATACAACCCCCCAAATCGATCCATTCATGATAATTCAAGCAATTACCTGGTGTGGGAGATGACAACCTTCACGCGGTCCACCCTGTTTCCACTAATGTCATCAAACCGATGTATGCAGCAACACGTTAAGCTGCGCATCATCATACGAAAGAAGAAGTAATTACCAATGGTGTATCATACCTTTAATATAGGTGCGGCGGGAGAAAATATCGACCTCTAGCGTTCAGATAACATAAACGCCACAGGTCGATAATCGCGAAATTGGAATCAATTATGTGGACTAGTTATTTCCAAGGGGTGTTTAGTACAAGTACGATCAAAAGAAGGTGATTTCCCCCACAATAATTCGCAAGGATAGTTTCGGGATAACTTCAAACGCATTGAATGTATTTTATAATCAGGACATTTATATTGTGTTTATACCTAACTCGATAAAGTTTCTGACACTTTTATAGGTTTTCCCGACACTTTTCATTCAAATTCGCCAACTATCACATTCAATTTCGTTTGATTTAAAAAAAAAAACATCACACGCTTTTACCAAACCATTTAAATAATAATAATAATAGGCAGTTGTTATATAGCGCACGTATCTACCAAGACTGGTACTCAAGGCGCTCTCACATTATTACCCCGGTCATTGGGCCCATGAAACATTCCAAATACCACCTGAACTCCCTGTGAAGTATACAGCTCGATGCTGCGCCATTTCGGCGCGAGGCAGCTAAATCAACCACAATAACCATCTCTGCCCTCACAGGTACCCATTTACTCCTGGGTGGAGAGAAGCAATGGGTGACAAAGTGCCCTGCTCAAGGGCACACGAACCGTAGTCCCAGGCCGGACACGAACCCACAACCTGTATAGCTTTACCAACATAAATTCAATGCCCTAGAGCACGGTTGAAGTCGAGTCCCTGCAAGTCTGTTCACAAGTCCTTTCGTGAAGCCAGTCACAAGTCCCTTCATAAAAGGCAGTCACAAGTAACTGGATGAACAATGACAAAGGAATGCTTTTGTCAAAGCTGATTTAAATAGCTTGTGATTTGAATTGAAACTGGAGGACTTGTGATGGACTTGCAGGGACTTACATGGACTTGCAGGGACTTGTGATGGACTCGACTACATCCCTGCCCCAGAGCAATTTACCATTCAATTTCAAATTGTGGTCACTCTATTTAATTTGGTGTTTCCGTCGACAGGTGTGTCCATACACTTCGTCGATACCACTCATTTTAATTAAGCGCATGCAGCGCAAACGTTCCCAACTATACCCAGGTAGATTGGCGAATTACTGTTCAATCAAATAATAAAAGCATTTGAATTTGGCACACAGTTATGGTACGTCATAAAGAAGATATTTGGAAATTAATGGCTATCGCAGATTTGTCTTTAGAAAGGCGATTGTAAGAAATGTTCAAACATTCTTGAATTTGATGAATGGGAAATGTATCAAATTGCATGTACATCTACATGACTACACAAATGTATTAACAATGTACAAAAACTGACATCGGCTGCACAATAGTACAAAGACGTTAGCTGTATGCGTGTGGGGCGTGTTTTGTCAACTGAAGTACCAATGTTTAAAATGCTTTCATTGGCCAAAAATGTGTCCACAGAACCGATGATTCACTCTATATCTTCAACCATACTTCAACTTGGAGTAAATCATTTTTTTTTTACTCAAGAACAAAACAAAAGGGGGGGGGGGGGGGGGGGGTTCCGGACCCTTGGACCACTGACCTCTATACATGGACAGATCATCATTGTTTCATTTGAAGTCGGCATGCGGAGAAGTGCAACATGGCGGACCCACGACGTCACTCTGTGAGCCAATGAAATGTCCAGGTGTTGGTACGATACGTATTACGTAATGTTTATAAATACAAAATGTACAGAGTAAATCCACTGACCTCTACACCTGGACATTTCATTGGCTCACAGCAGTGACGTCTCGGCTCCGCCATGTTGCACTTCCAGTTCGCGCCGACTTCAAGTGTTATCAGATTACTTCGGATTTTACTGTTATTGCTACTGGGCCAAAATGAGAATTTCTTACCGTCTTGATACGTACACTCTTCGTATTGTACACATAATATACTTCTTTGGTGTGTCGAACTGGAAACAGTCCAATTTCTCCGATAGCACAATGGATTTAGCATGTAATTACACAATCGGTTATTAGCCTTAGGACGTGCATTTTGTTTCGCCCGAGTTGCCGATGTCACCCACGGGATCATTGTACACATTGATTTCTCCACCCCCCCCCACAAAAAAAAAAAAAAAAAAAAAAAAAAAAAAAAAAAAAAAAAAAAAAAAAAAAAAAAGCCTTGCGGTTTTCTTGTTTTGAAACAACAACCGAAAAACAACATGAAAGTCTGATGATTTAAAGAATGTTTCCGAAGACAATTAGACAAATTGCCTATTTATGCGCATGCGTGCATTAATTTGAATTTATTAGGACACTGGTCGACAGACTGAACTTCAACGCGCTGCTCGGACGATTTCAAATTAACATATCTCAACGATTATAATATTTTTCCAGGATTATCTTTAATATTAAAATCACCAAATTTACAAACAGTATATAATTTTTTTAACGTGAGTAAATAGTTTAAATAAAAAAGAACATACGATGAATATAAAAAATACATGGACAGTGGTACATTTCCATTACAAAAAATACTAAAAATCTTTCCAAAATATATTTACAGCACTTCATTTCAGATCAAAATTCACGAATTTTATTTTCAGGACTATTCAATGGTAATTTTGGCAAAGGAGGATCCAAGATCCATTTTTTTCCTCTAGAATCATTTGCAACATATAGTACTACCCCCTCCCTCCCCCGTAAGCCAAGATAACAAGCAATTATTAATCGGTTATAGGTGCTGAATTAGCCTTGACCCTCAAAGGTACCCAGTTATACTCAAAGGTACCCAGTTGTACTCAAAGGTACCCGGTTATACTCAAAGGTATCCGGTTATACTCAAGGGTACCCGGTTATACTCAAGGGTACCCGGTTATACTCAAGGGTACCCGGTTATACTCAAGGGTACCCGGTTATACTCAAGGGTACCCGGTTATACTCAAAGGTACCCGGTTATACTCAAAGGTACCCGGTTATACTCAAAGGTACCCGGTTATACTCAAAGGTACCCGGTTATACTCAAAGGTACCCGGTTATACTCAAAGGTACCCAGTTATACTCAAAGGTACCCGGTTATACTCACATGTGTCCATATATAGTAGTTTCTACCATTACATACAAGTTGAATAATGAATTGGGCGGTGAATACAATATGCCCTAAGGAAGTATAAAGCCATGAAACTCCGAAAAATCCTAAATAACCGACAGATATCTTCAATTTAGGCTAAAACCCTTTCATGTCACTTACAACTTTCATTTCGCTGATTGGTATGGTAGCTTATAAGCTCCTTTACAATATACATTATATGTAACTCCGAGTCGGGAAACAAAATAATAGGTTAAACACAGTCACCATTTATACAAATACAAATTGATACAGGTTTTTTATAGCGGTCGAGGTTCACTCGACCTAATAGAATACACGTACATCATGGTAAATATAATTTAATTATCCCACTACCACCCCAAAAACACTTTAGATTACTTAACGATTCCCTGTTATAAAAACACAAAAAACTAGATATAAATGCTTAAAAGGTTTCGCTCTACGAGCGGGTTAACAATAAACAAACCCAGTTTTAAACAATTACATACATTTAATACTAGGTCCCTTGTTGTTTTACAGTAAGGCAGTCGCGATAAACTGTCTCGTGTAGCGGTTCTTGTATTTTTTTTTTCAAGGCACTTAGGTAGTCTAACCCGGTTTTTCTTTCAGCCTTACTATTATGGTTAGATTAACCCACAAGAACAGTTGGCGAAGACAAAGATAGCCGGGTTCGAACCACAGACCTTTCGATCCATAGCTCACCTCTCTACCCACTATATGCTATTAGCGAATTGGTTGAAGACAGCCGTTCTTTTCATTTTTTTTTAATGTGGCCGAGTTGCCATTGTTTTTTCTCATGAATATACATTTACGAACTACCTAGCTGCTGATTATTTGTCTTCTCTTCCCCTTTGTGCCCATTACTTGACCGAAAACAACAAATGTTCGTCTTTAATGACAGGGTATCTTTTTTTATGGCGAGTATTTCCCATTTTGCAAATTCACCATTTATTCCATTATTGGTGTTTTTTTGTTTAGACCTTTCCCGTCTAAATACATCTACTGGGCAAATCGGAGGGAGGATTATTGCGGGGATATAATTATGTGGTGCGATTGAGCATACCCAATCTGAAGTCGGGAATTCCGAATTGAGCTACTTTGTCATTTTTTGTGCAAAAAGTAGACATAACAGGAAAACTTTAATACAGTTTTTTTTACCCGATCTGACGAGTTCAATCAAAGATAAATTGCAGTCCAGAAATGTCCGTATTGTCTCAGTGTTTTCCTTACGTATACTGTCCTATTAACAGTCATGCCAAGTTCCATTGACACACCTTGCACCAAAGATACCGGGGGTTGGGGGGTTGGGGAGGTAGGGGAGGAGGGAGGGAGGGGGGGGGGTCATTTATTTGTAACGGTAGTATACACCGATTGCCAAATCAATGTTAATAACCATCTTAAACATTTCTGTGAAATCACAGCACCTGATGTGAAGTGGTTTTCAAGAAAAAGTGAAATTTTGTATTAATTTTTGACGGCCGACAATCGTTCACAAAACCTGACTATTTTTCAAACACTGCCCCCAATGTATTGTATTCGTCTGAAAGAAGTTAAGGAACTGTTATACTGTAAGATGTTTTTTCTTGGCTTCTATGAAACACAAGAATGACCAGGGTCGACTTGAGACCTATTTAATTGATCGCTTCACATTGGCAGAGTTGTATTCGAGTTCCTGCAAGTCCATCAAAAGTCCTCTAGTCTTAAGTCAAGTTACTATGATAGCTATTCAAATGAAACAAAATCGTCGTCATTGTTTAACCAGTTACTTGCGACAGCTAAGACTTGCGACAGCTATGACTTGCGACAGCTATGACTTGCGACAGCTATGACTTGCGACGAATATGACTTGCGACGGCTATGACTTGCGACGGCTGTGACGGCTATGACTTGAGACATGACTTGGGACAGGACTTGAGACAGGACTTGCGACAGGACTTGCGACAGGACTTGCGACAGGACTTGCGACAGGACTTGCGACAGGACCTGCGACAGGACCTGCGACAGGACCTGCGACAGGACCTGCGACAGGACCTGCGACAGGACCTGCGACAGGACCTGCGACAGGACCTGCGACAGGACCTGCGACAGGACCTGCGACAGGACCTGCGACAGGACCTGCGACAGGACCTGCGACAGGACCTGCGACAGGACTTGCGACAGGACTTGCGACAGGACTTGCGACAGGACTTGCGACAGGACTTGCGACAGGACTTGCGACAGGACTTGCGACAGGACTTGCGACAGGACTTGCGACAGGACTTGTGACAGGACTTGTGACTGGACTTGTGACTGGACTTGTGACTGGACTTGTGACTGGACTTGTGACTGGACTTGTGACAGGACTTGTGACAGGACTTGTGACAGGACTTGTGACAGGACTTGTGACAGGACTTGCGACTGGACTAGCGACTGGACTAGCGACTGGACTAGCGACAGGACTAGCGACAGGACTAGCGACAGGACTAGCGACAGGACTAGTAGGGACTCGAATATAACTCTGCGTGCTGGTGAACACTGATTTTGTAGGCGTGTTTTTTTGGCTAGTAGTAGCCATCGGTGATGTTGGTTGAAGCCGGAGCTACGCCGTGCATCTGCATAAGATTAATGCCCTGCCCACTGTACTGGTTGCTACCCCGGTCCCCCGAACGGGACTTGGTTTCCCGAACCGGCCGCACCATGCTGTTGCCGGTCGGCGGCTGCGGCAGGGCGCCGCCATTTTGATGGGCGTAACCATTCTGGGCGTAACCATTCTGGCCGCGGGTGGGCGCAGCGGAGCTGAAGCGGCTGGAAGGCGCGGCCGAGTAGAAGGCGCGCGACTCCCTGCCGTCTACCACCACGGCGCCGCCGCGGCCGTTGCTGCTGTAGTGACCCACATCTCCCGCGTCCCCCTCCCTCATCGCGCCCCTCACCGACGCTCGCGGGATGATGTACCCGGCTGACGTGTTGGTGCCGCCCGCCTGGCCGTAGCTGACCTCTTGGGGGCGCTCCTGGTACTGGCTCTGAGTGGCGCCGTAGATGGCGGGCTCGCGGTTGAAGAAGTCATTCTCGTACCGGCTGCGGTTGTCTCGGCCGCGTGACCTTCCGCGGTCATCATACGGGTCCTAACAATTATTGGAAAGAGAAGATAGGACAGCTAGGTTGAAACAGGTGTTTGCGACACTTTATCGAAGGCAATGAGACAGCATACGCCTTGGATGTATCCACAGATCAATAAAGTGCTCAAACTGCGAGAAATATAGATCAGATAAATCACAAAACGTGCCCTGATACTCTAGGTGTTAATCAGAATAAAGTGCTTCGAGTCAAAACACGATCTGTTCGACGGTCAGTGACTGTTCACTCATACTTTTGTCGTTCATTATTTAAACCTGTATATGATCCATAAACTGTCGTTATAATTGGGTCGCTAACAGTGCGTTTCGACACAACGAGGTATAGTACCAAAACCTTTCGTTGTAACAGGAATTTCGTACAATCCGATTTCGTTTTAAGCGATGAGAAAATGTGCAGAGTTGATCATGCCAGGACCGAGAGTAACTTGCTTGCAATAACGGGAATTTCGTCCTATCTGATTTCGTACTAAATGGAGTCGACTGTATTTGTGTAACCAATAGGAAAAGTATAAGAGCAACAGAAGCAGGGACAAGTATAGGAGCAATTTATAAAAAAAAACTATATGAAAAGTGGTAATGCTTAAAGGCCTGAATTATTCTTACAAGAGGTAAACAAGAAATGCATTCGTTGTAACCGCCTGTACTGGCTTCATACGCTACTTACCGACTGTTCGTCGAAACCAGAGCAGCTGACGATGCAGCCCCACACCATGACAAAGAACAGAATGAACGCGGCTAGCACGACCTGCAGAGCCGTCAGGATCACGCC
Organism: Crossaster papposus; assembly: GCA_037893245.1. Classification (NCBI taxonomy): domain Eukaryota; kingdom Metazoa; phylum Echinodermata; class Asteroidea; order Velatida; family Solasteridae; genus Crossaster; species Crossaster papposus. Next base: position 49,315 of record JBAIAA010001535.1, read on the forward strand.
GATGCTTGGCGAGCGCTCGCTGGCGGCCAAAACAACCCCGTTCTCCAGATAAGTGACATAGCTGTACATGGCGGCGCACAGCAGACAACACAGCACCAACACCACGTTGAAGATCAACAGGAAATATTTCTGGGAGAAGATTTATTTAGAAATGCAATCCTATTAGAGATTTTTTTTAAGGTATGGTGAACACAATGCCTTTCAGAATAACACTGCCAATATATATCATTAGTTAAAATAATATAAATTAGTCATATGAGGCATCATATTTTGACAACAAATTGTCAAATTGATGCCTCGTATGACAATTTTTTTCAAAGAAAAACGAGAGGAAAAGTATATAGGAGCAATGGGGAAAACGAGATAAAAAGTATAGGAGCAATGGGGAAAACGAGATAAAAAGTATAGGAGCAATGGGGAAAACGAGATAAAAAGTATAGGAGCAATGGGGAAAACGAGATAAAAAGTATAAGAGCAATGAGAAAAACGAGAGAAAAAGTATAGGAGCATTAGAAAAAACGAGAGGAAAAGTGTAAGAGTAATAGGAAAAACGAGAGGAAAAGTATAGGAGCAATAGGAAAACACGAGGAAAAGTATAGGAGCAATGGGAAAAACGATAGGAAAAGTGTAGGAGCAATAGAAAAATTAGAAGAAAAGTTTAGGAGCAATGGAAAAAAAGAGTAAAAGTATAGGAGCAATGGGAAAACGAGAGAAAAAGTACATGAGCAATTAGAAAACAAGAGGAAAAGTGTGGGAGCAATGGAAAAAACAAGAGAAAAAGTGTAGGAGCAATGGAAAAAACGAGAGAAAAAGTATAGGAGCAATGGGAAAACAAGAGGAAAAGTATAGAAGCAATTGGAAAAACGAGAGGGAAAAGTGTAGGAGCAATGGGGGGAAAAACGAGAGAAAACGTGTAGGAGCAAGGGAAAAAACAAAAGAAAAAATATAGGAGCAATGGGAAAGATTGTCTCGGTACATGTAATACAAACATGGATTTCAAAACGTCGTTAAGAACATGTGGTTCTCAGCTTATCTTATCTGTTTCGTAAACGAATGGGAATACTCGCGCAGGCGTGTTGGTTCACATACGAGGTCACGCACGGGAATATCCTTATTACCCACACAAGTAACTCGACTGCGCGTGCGTGTTGGCGCGAGTAGCATTTGGAATGCAACCCACTCGTGAACTTGGAAAAAACGAGAAACACGACGTGATTGGAAGGCATCATTGGTGCTCTTACCAGGCATCTATTCCAGAAGCAGGCGAGCCACAGCTGTATCGCTCCGCTGAATACCGCCTAAATAGAGTGGACGGAGCAGAAAAAAATATATTAATAAATTTAAGTTAGTGTGTCCGTGTTTGTTTTTGGTGTGGCACCCTAAACAATTGATTTTTAAATTGTATTTTCTATGAGCTTTCCAGACGCAACAGATTGCATACTTTGTCACATTGACTTGTGTGCAGAGTCCAGCAAGGTCAAGCAGGATCTGGCAGGGTTAGGGTTATATTCCTTCAAAGTTCGTCCGGAAAAGAAAATTGAAATGTTGAAAAAGCACGGACACACCAACTTTAATGGGAAACAAATGGTTACCGATACTTCCAACTTAGCAAAACTGTGATGCGATGTAAAATGCTATACGTATAATCAAAAAGGTTTCTAAAAGAAGAACAAAACATCCACAATTGTTTATGACGGCTTTTGAATTAAAATTAGTTATTTATTTTGTGTATTTATTTATTTATTTCTGAAAACCAACAGCGGTGAACCGCCACTAACAGGCATCAGTTAAAAATCAAAATTAAAAACAAAATAGAATTTGGTATCAAAATAAATAAAATATTTGCTATAGATTTAAAATAATTAATTACACCAAACATTAAGACAGTAAAAAAACAAAATTAGAAACAGATTATGTACATTTTGTAAACAATTAACAGCCTACAGTGAGCTAGTGTATCATGAGTTTAAAGTTTGACAATAGACTTAAACTGGATGGTCACACGACAAAGCTTTGTAGACTTAATGAGATTGGGAATGAGATTGGGAATGAGATTGGGAATGAGATAAAAGGGCATTTGTGGGGGAAAATAACAGCAATTATCTTACCAAACCGCCAGTCCAGACTGCGGCGTAGTAGTTGTACTCGACCACCGTCCCGCGGACGCATTCGTAATAGCAGCCCGTCCACGTCCCCACCAGGCCCGCGCCCAGGAGTATGCACATGACACCCAGGGGAACGAGGCAGGCGGGACTCGGTCGGCCATATTTGTCCGGATAGCACATGCTGAATTGGGCCAAGATGAAGAGATTGCTATGCTGTTGATTAAAACAAAGCAAAGTCTGGTATCCTAAACAACAAAGTAGTTCCTTTTAACCCTTTTGTTTACACTTCAACGCACTTTAATCATGCCCCCTCCCCCCCCCCCCCAACAAAAAAAAGGCACTGTGGTTTTTACATGGGTAAGGGAAGGGTTACGCTGAAACGTGGCCGAGCGGTTAAGAGCCGGGTTTTCTGTTCCGCAGAGCGCGAGTTCGAGTCCCGGTGTCGACACGTGTGTCTTTAAGCAAGGCAATTAAACCACTATTGCTTCGTCCTTCGGATGGGACGTAAAGCCGTAGGTCCCGTGTGTGTGTATAATTTATATATTGAACCTGGACACGCACGTAAAAGAACCCAGTCACACTTATCGCTAAAGAGAAGGGGTTCGCCCCGGTGTTTCTGGCATTTCGTTCATCCTCATATACTTGTTTCTTCAGGCTTACGAACTACAGTGCCTTGGGCGCTTTTGAGGAATCCTCGATTTCATTGCCGAAAAAGAAAAAAAATATATAATAAACCACATTCCAAAGGAGAGTTGGTTCCGAAAAAATTGTTTCGAAAAAAACACCTCCCCATGCTTATTTATTTATTTATTTTTAAGGTAGGATACACCATTGGCCATTACTTGAATTATCATGCATGGGTGAATTTAGGGGGGTTGTATTGTATAGTAAATATCGTTTAACTGACCTGACCGAAGTTTTACAATCATGACTGATGACAAACGACGTTCGTTTTCAACCGGCGTCAGGCAGTGGTTCTTTTGTTGTTCTTGTTTTTTTTGTTTTTTTCGCAATCGGCAGGCGGGGATAGTTATTTTTGTTCAGATAAAAAAAAAAAAATTCGAATCAATTACAGGATATTTAGCGCGATCTTTTTTATGGATTCCTACAATCATTATTTACTTTCAAATCCGTGTATGATTTTTCCTAATAATTCGGTAGTACAAATTGTCGATATCTGCAAATGGTGTATATTCCGGTACAACTATAGAATGCAGGGCCACTCAACCGTATCTACTACTCTCGGCTTTATTTACCCTCTATAGGATGAATGGAGTGGCCCTGTATTATATGGGTATTGGGGTACAACTATAGAATACAAGGCCACTCCATTCTGTCATAGGGTAAACAAAGACGAGAGTAGTAAATAAAGTTGAGTGGTCCTGCATTCTATAGTTACTCCATTATTCCTTCCTCTATATGATCGTACATTTAATTTTGTACACAGAATTGCAAACAAATCCATTTCAAAACAAATAATATACATTGGAATACAATTCTCCATATCTCCAAATATCTGTTTTATATGATTACCGAAACCGATAAAAATGAAATAAAAATCAAGTCACAATGGCAATTGACACTCTTTAACAATATGCAATTATAAACTATGGGTGGAGTTTCCATTTAATAATACAGGATATAGAAACAAAGCCAGGTATACAACAAAACAAAGACGAAATGACGAAAACAAACAATTAAGAAAGGATACACCATTCGCAGATCTCGAGACAAAACAAATTACTACCGAATTATTTAGAAATATCTTACTGATTTGAAAGCAAATTATTGGTTGGAGGCATCCATCAATATAATTGTATCGAAAACTTCTTTTTACAAATCCGGACGGTGATCGCGAACAAAAACTTAAAAAAAAAAAACATAAGAAAAACTGCCCGACGCTGGTTAAAAACAAACATCTTTTTTCTTGCATTTCTCAGCA
>JBAIAA010001536.1:0-45694 GCA_037893245.1 Crossaster papposus
AAATTTTTATAAAAATGAATATTATGTCGCAAAAAAATAGTTATATACATGGCTGCAAAGCCCACAGCTTTCAATTATATATAATAGAGCTCCATAGCCCCTCCGGTTCTGGAGATTATGACATGTTTGCATATTGATTAATTCCTTACACAACTTAGAAAACGCGCTGTATACAGCGCGCGTAGGCCGCCAATGCGGGCGCCCTCTGATGTACGCCGTAGACACAGACATATAAACACATATAGGTTTATATGTCTGTGGCCGTAGACCACGCGCGCAACGACCACGCTTACTCACATCGGCCTAATAATCTCTCGAAAAATTCTAAACAGAATTGTGTCGAATTGCATGCGATTATGCGAGTTAGCCAAGACGACCTATTCGAAGGTCATGGCTAACCCCTTAAAATTAAAAAATGTTTCATATTGTTAATTTTGGCAAATTTTTTAAATAAAAATGCAAGGTCATAACCCCTTACAATCGTTTTTTTCTTTAAAAAAGTACATTTTTGGTCAATTTAAATAAAAAATTAAAGTAAACAAAGAAATTGGCAAGGCAGGACTCGAACCTGCGCCCTTCAGAATTCTGGTCCGGCGCTCTACCAACTGCGGAGCTATCTTGCCCTATATTTGTGGTTTCCCAAATTGATATCTTTGTTCGGGGGCATTAGTCAGAAGTCATAAATACCAGAATGCCGTGTAGCCAGGGATCACACCTAATTTTACGATACAACCTTGGAAGTGACATTGTGGGGATCACTCATTGAGGATACGACTTTTTATCTAATAATACACAACTAAACCATAAGGGAAACTGAATTTGCATATTTTTTAATATGCATATTTACATCGTTTCTCTTGTGGTTTATTTGTACATTGATTTTACTTTTTTTTCTTCTAGACGACAAGCCAGATGAAATAAACAAGGGGGGACTGGTACAATCTTTAATCCATGTAAGCTTTTTATAAGGTCAAATAAAGAATAGGCCCTATATCGTTTCTCATCCTCATGTGGATCAATTATTTGCTGCGACAAAGGTTTTTAAACAAATAAAAATTGTCAAAAATCTTCACATCAGCACTTTTCTACTAATCCTACCAATTCGGAGGGGTGGGGTTAGGGGAGGGGCGGAGGTGTGGGGTTAGGGGAGGGGCGGAGGGGGGAGAGAGTTTTAGAGAGTTTTTTTGACGTGAGTCACGACCTTGGAATAAGACGGGATTGACAGGGAACGAACACAAAATTTAGTTTGTTTCAGTTGGATGATCAGATCACAGACAATCTCTTTTGTGTCGTTATAATTGTACTCGGGTGTGTCTTTCCTCAGGTGATCTTATGTGTTCCCACTCGCCCGATTATCTGTCCAATGAATTCACTAATGCGTTTCACTATACATGTACATGTATATACATTACAGGCTACAGACGACAGTTCAGGTCTCACACTTTGGGCCGAGTGCCAAACGATTAATGCAATGGTTCACGGAGACCATTCTACTTCAATTAACACAGATGCACTATTCGACAAGTTTAAAGAATATGTCGACAATAAGTTTAACAACAGTTCTAATCAAAAATCGGTCGAGTAAAGACTAAAAGAGATTAAAAACAAGCTTGCAGCCAAAGATTTAAACAGACTAGGAAACTCGGCACAGTATGAATTTTGTGGCCAACTTGAAATATATTTAGGCAAAATCAAAGTTTCTATGTTTCAGACAGTGAACACGGACACAGCCATCAAGGCAATAAGACTTAATAAAAGACAGAAAACAAAAAATCCGCATCACAGACAACAGCAAAGCCGGCTGGGGTACCGTCCAGCACATGGAAAAGGACGGTCTTGACGACCTATCGGCAGACCAAAGGAAAAAAGTCCAAGCAGCTGAGAAAGCAGCACCCTGAAGGATTTCGAGTCGCGGAAGAGTGCAAGGATTTCACAAAAATGATGCTGTTTAGCGATTACTTCCTGCTGACCGTAGTCTTTTTCGAGGTAAAGCATTTCTTTTAGACCTGTTCTTTGTCAATGTTCATTGTAGCCGCAATGTGACGGCCCCTTTTCCCATGCTTTTTTCAATAAAACATCTGAGATTCAAAAAAATAGTGTTTAATTTTCTTTCATTCTGTAAGTTTCATCCATTAGTAATAAACTGTTTTTCATGCGTATGAGCGCAGCGAAGTAGCATGACAAAATCATTTTGGCTAGGGGAATATTATTTTAGAGGGGATTATAAGGTAGATGAACCATCTTGGTAGACAAATCTTCTGGTTTAAGGGGATAATTTTTGAAAGGAAAAATAAAGAGAACAGGACATTTCGGTTAGGGGATTTTTTTTTAGAAATCATTTATTAAAGAAATTTAATATGTACATGTACCGGTATCTTTTATATTTAAAAAAATGACAAAGGCCACTATAACAGTGTAACACTTTAAAATTAAAAATGGGTGGTATTAATATACTATTTAGGATAACTGATGATAAACAATAAAGTATACAGAAGTAATTAGTAATGGGATGCAATGAGTTATTTTTTGTGTGTCCTAAATAACCACTATCTATTACTTTTCTGCGTTTGGATCGTAGTACTCTGATGAATGATTATGTACAGGTTAAATTGTTCTCAAAAATTCAATTTAAAGCTTTAACATATACGTGTCCATGTATGATCAATATCTTCTGTTGACTATTAATTAACATCTAGCTTCAGCAGTCTGATGGATTTGTGTCTTTCAATTCTAGGGTTATTGTTTTCTAGATTCTATTAAAGTGAATAAAGTATATAAACATAGATACGGATATACAGAATACGAATATAGGATTTAAAACTGGTTAGTGTCCTTACAAATTGTTTAAAGGAAAAATATATATATATATATATATTAATTAGTGGAATGCGGCTTAATGAGTGCAGATTTGTTTCTGGAGAAAGCAAAGATGTCAAATTGGAGTGGCGCCTATATCTAGAGGTATTATTATTAACACTGTTAGTCGTCGTAAAGTTCTAAAAGGAATAGAGAAACATTGACTATCATTGTATGACAATTTGATCACATTTTAATCAAAATGCAAGGCTGGCCCTCTTACAGTTTAAATGTTTTGCAAAAAGTCAAATGTTAGCCAATTAAAAACAAAAATGCAACACTAAACCCTTACAATGTTACCTCTATTTCCAATATACCGGACTTGTGCCAACTCTAGTATTAGGTTCGTAAAAACGGAGTTTTAACTACAGACCTCAATCACACTTAATAATAAAAAGATACACACAATAATTCAGTTTTATGAAAAGTTTTTTAATTGTCAAAAGTTCTTGTGCATACAATAATTTACAATCAAAACCAAAAAAAATTAAAAATCAGCTCAATGGCTGAATGCTTATCCATAGTACAATGTTATATAAAGGTATACAATACAAATACATGTAAAAAAAAAAAATTGAGAAAATTGCACATCAGTTTGTAGTCTTAGTTGCAAGACGTCTAATCGCGGTATCGTAGGCTGACCTTCAAATAGGACGTCTTGGCTAACCAACAATCGCTCGGAAAATTATAAAAGCATAATAATTGTTGTGTTGCATTTGCATGCGCGTGTGACGTTGCGTGCATAATTATGTGACGTAACAGAAGCTTGACCATGGCCCAATTTCATAGCGCTGCTAAGCACACGATTTTCTGCTTACCGAGCCTCCGTCTATTTCATGGGGACCGTAAGCAGTAAGCGCAGCAAAAGGCACGCTTAACCTAGCGGACAAATTTGCTTAAATCAGTGACGTAACAGTAGAATCTCCATGCGCGCGCAAACGTTAGCACAAAAACGCCGTGAAATAGCGCTTAAGGTTAGCAAATTGTTCTGCTAAAGTTAGCACAACTTGTCCGCTAACTGATAAGCAGCGCTATAAAATTGGGCCCAGGTTAAGTCACGCGATTGTACACGCAACGTCACACGCGCATGCGAATTTTTCGAGCGATTATGTTAGTTAGCCAAGACGTTCTATTTGAAGGTCATGACGTGGCCACGTTAGACTTTAAATGACGCCAGTGGCCTACGGGCGCTGCATACCGCGATTTGGACGTCTTGCAACCAAGACGTCCAGTTTGCAATCTTTGGCTCTTAAAAAACAACAATGTAGGTAATTTTCAACGATCAGTCATTTGAATGATCGTTGACAATTACCTACATTGGTTTTTATTTTTTCTTCTAGAGCACAAATCAGATTTTTGATCCATGCAAGCTTTTTATAAGGCCAAATCATGAATATATCGTTTCTCATCCTCGTGTGGATCAATTTTTTGCTCCAACAAAAGTTTTAAAATAAAAAAAATCTGAGTCATATTCACATCGGCACTTTTCTACCAATCCTAATTCTTCTTCTTTTGTAGAGTAGTGGAGTCTAATTATTATCTTAATGACACGACCCTATAAACCAAAAATCATCTGGACTAGAAACTAGTTTTGTTTTTTATCTGGCCTAATCATTCGCTAGGTTATTTTTGAAATGAATGTAAATGTTCCTGTTGCTTTAAAAACCATTTGAGTACTTAACTCTTCTAGCTTATAAGTCCGGAGGATTTAGAGGTCTTGGGTGGGGGAGTGTTATTCCTAGCACCAGTGAGTGGTTAAGCTCCCTCTACTGCCCCAGTAAGGTATAGCAGGGGGGGGGGTGTACCTGCATCACCGGGCCCTTTCAATTCATGTGGAAGGGTCCCATAGACTAACGAGTAATCTGAAGTCGACCACCATTTATCTCGTCGCTTGGCGTGTAAAATACAAGGCTGGGTCTACCTGCTGATTGAAACATCGTCGTAATATTCGTCAATATTCGTCATTTTTTTGTAGTACACAATGAGGTCGTAGCTGTCAGACGTGTCTTTCAGATCGCTCCCCCAATTTTTGTTTGACATTTATTCTGTCAGTGATCGACTGTACTCGTTTATTTTTGTCTGCGATAATTAAGATCATTACTTCATCGATAGAATGGCAGAACCTACAGAGCCCAACAAGACAAGAGCGGCCGGAGAAATAAGGACTCGACAAACCAGACGAACTTGAGTGATTAAAACCAAGATGGTTGCCGTGCGTGTTCCTGTCGCGATTCTATCAGCGAGTAACTTGATAGAATCCTTGAGACCCTCGCTACCTTGGAATCAAGATTGTCTGGCCTGGAGACTAAACTCAGCACAGTGAGTAGTACCGTCTCAAATCATGGCCATGATATCGAGGATCTCAAGACCAGCCTAAATGTGAGGGATGAGCCAGTGAGTTCATTGACTCCCCAGATCAACAACCAAGCAGCCTCGAATTTTAATCTCATCGGCAAACTTTAAAACCAAGTTGTTAAACGTTAATATACATGGAATTCCAGAGGGATCCGAAGGAACTCAAACCTGCGAGGAATTTCTTTCTAGCTTCTTCGTAGATCACATGAAGCTTGAAGGCGGAGACGAAGGTAGAGCGGGCTCACCGCACTCCTGGTCGGCAAGCAGCCAACGCCCCCTTTTTTTTTCCTTCTTTTTTCATTCTTTTTTCAAAATGGCTGCCCGACACATTTTAATTCAAGTCATGTAGTGAACATGTCACGACCTATCTTCCAATTTAAAATTAAAACATGGTTCACCCATGATTAAAAATCAAAATTCACGTGGGTCGATCATGTATGCACAGTACACGACTACACGTCACACCCTAGCCTTCCTATTGGAAAATTATTATTTTTTACCCAAATTGTCAAATTTATAATTTTTTTCCAAAAAAAAAAGAAAAAAGAAAAAAGGAGGCGGCCCCCAAAAAGGAAGCGGGCGGTGACGCTAAACATGTTTGTTTTTTTATTTGGCCTAATCAACCACATCTTAGTGTTCTAAGCTAAGTGTTGTTGATAAGTATTCATTTAATTATGGTATTTACGAATATTTGTGCACATGTATTTAGCATTTGTTGTGGGTATGTGTACAATATTGTGTGCCAATATATACATTTGTTTCGTGATTTACATATGGAAACGTTTTCCCGGATTTGTCTCATGAAATAATTTGACCACATGAGCGCTCTGTGAGATCCACAGGACCGAGGCGTGCACAAGGTCACGCGTAGTCTTGGTCAAGATTAAGCTAGCCCGTTAATTTGTTCCGCGGCGCGCCGTCCGTATTATCTGGGCTTATTGAGGGCGCCCTTAATTATCGCCAGATTCCTGGATTTCTTCCACTGACTTGGTCTTGGCGCAAGCGTCACGTGAACCCGGAAAATTCCGAGGACATTCCAAGCATAGCTCAAATAGCTACTCGCCCCCGCATGCGCGCTAAGTCGTTTTTGTTTAATGTAGTGTTCGATTATTATAGTCTGGTTCCCAGACCAAATATTTCTGACTATTTGTGATTTTTCATTTATTATTTAGCCGTTAATGTCACGTGACCAAAAACTGGAGGAATTGCTTAACGTTCGCGATGTTCGAGTGTTTCCAGGTTTTTATAAAATAAAACTCACATTAGCAAAAGTCAACACCAGACGAAATGCCTAAGAATATCACAGTCATTGTAGTCATTGTGCTATTTTTTGGTAAGAGCCGTTAGAATTTGAATTGTTGCGTCGTCATAGCTACGCTGCTTGTATCGCGTCATTATCTTTTTTTGGTCGCCAAAATGTTTACGCAATGCACCGAAACGCACGTCTAGGTTTCAGTCACGCTTCCGTTGCTATGCGCATAGTTCGTGTGTTGCTATGCGCATAGTCCTTTTTTATACCCAGCACGATATGTGGCAGAGGGGTAATCCCCTCTTATCCCTATACTTTATACGCACTCGACGCTATTGTAACCTAACCCATCCCCCCCTTGAAACCTAAAAGGAATTCCTGAGATTCCGGGAACACAATGGTCAACACAAAAGAGGGGGGGGGGGGGGGGGGTTCTCTGCCACATATCGTGCTTCATATGTCCTTTTTGCGTGGTATAGTCTTTTTGGATAGCGCAAGTAAAAAATAGTAAAAATAGCAAGTGACACGTGACGCGCTCTCGGCCAATCAAGACACAGAATCTGTGAGTGAGGTGTTATAATAGATATTATTAGTAAAATGTCCAGCGGTAAGGCACCAGGATGGGACTGTATTAGTTATATTGTACTAAAAAAACCGGCATATTCCTTTGCCAAGCCACTTGCCCTTATTGTTAACAAATCTATTACTTCAGGAATAATCCCTGATGGATTAAAGATTGGCAAAGTCGTTCCCGGCTATATACATAAAATGAAATAAGAATGAAATTGGAAATTACAGACCCATATAAATCTTGTCAATTTTCAGTAAAGTGTTTGAGAAGTTGATTTTTAATCGTCTGATATCATTTGTGGACAAAAATGGTATATTGTCTGATTCTCAATTTGGTTTTAGGAAAAATAGGTCCACCGAGATGGCTATAGTTCAGGTTGTTAATAAAATACTTGGTGCCATTGATAATAAGAAACTATCTATTGGAATTGTTTTGGACCTGTCAAAGGCCTTTGACACGGTTAATCATGACATCCTCATTCGGAAATTAGACCAGTATGGTATACGTGGTATTGCTTTGAAATGGTTTAAAAGTTATCTTTGTAATAGAAAGCAATTTGTGTGTTACAATTCTGCCATCTCCATGGATCAATATATTTCATGTGGGGTACCTCAAGGTTCTGTGTTGGGCCCATTATTATTTCTTATTTACATAAATGATATTTGTAATTCTTCGAAAATTATTTCATTTTGTTTATTTGCAGACGATACAAGTTTATTGTATGACCATAATGATATTAATACTGGTATTCAAAACTTAAATGTTGAACTTGTTAAGATTTCCTCTTGGTTGTTATCTAATAAATTATCTGTCAATCTCTTCAAAACAAATTATATTATTTTCAGTTCTGGTAATTGTAAATATTATCAAACTGTTCCTTTGGTATTAAATGGTATCATTCTTCAACAAGTTTCCAATACCAACTTTTTAGGTATTAACATTGATAGTCATTTAAGTTGGTCTAATCATATCAATACTTTGAACCTGCTTAAGTTGACTAATATTTATTATTTTAATCTTGGCATATTTATGTTTAAACTAATGAATAATTTATTACCCCATTGCTTTAATCATCTTTTCATTTTAACCTCAGATGTTCATTGTTATGTAACCAGAAGTACATCTCGAAAACTTTTATATCAACATTTTAACCGTACCTTTTTTATTTAAAAATAGTCCCCAACAACGTGGAATCAAATTTTGGAATAGTCTGACGGATGATGTCAAGCAGTCTTGTTCTCTTCATATTTTTAGAAAAAAATTAAACTTAACTTGCTCAATGATGGTAATTAATTAATTTATTATTTGGCCTGATCTCCTGTAAGTGTAATTGTTTATTGTAGTCCTTGTATGTTGTCCGTAGTTAATGTGTCTGGGTTGGGGTAAGGGTCGGGGATAGGGAAAGGAATAAAAGCTTCGGCTTCTTTGTTTTCCTCAATGTTGACATGTTCTTTTTTCTACACTTAGTTTAATGTTCACATTATCATTTTAACTGTTTGTATTTATATTGTGCTTACTTGTAATGATTGTTTTGTTGTTGCCAACATTGAAATACTTGTGTGAATAAACTTGAAACTTGAATAGGAAGCAAACTGCGAATCCGATTGGGCCTACTGCAAGGTCCATCTAGCAGTCATTGTGTTAGAGAACAACAGAGTCCAGCGAAAGGGCTATCTAGCCGGCTATCCAGCGCACCAGGGTCAGCCACCTTCATCTTAGGGTCCAGCGAAAGGGCTATCTAGCCCGGCTATTCAGCGCACCAGGGTCAGCCACCTTCATCTTAGGGTCCAGCGAAAGGGCTATCTAGTCCGGCTATTCAGCGCACCGGGGTCAGCCACCCTCAGCTTAGAGTCCAGCGAAAGGGCTATCTAGCCCGGCTATCCAGCGCACCAGGGTCAGCCACCCTCAGCTTAGAGTCCAGCGAAAGGGCTATCTAGCCCGGCTATTCAGCGCACCAGGGTCAGCCACCCTCAACGGTTCCCGAGTGAACATCAGTGGAGAGAAAATCGTCGCGAAATTTTGGTGAGATACAAGTTGGTACAAAAACAAACAAAAATGGGTCTTAAAAAAAAAAAATAGAAAAAAAGTAATAATAAGCGAATTGTCGCTTTTGCCGTTTTGGACGCGATGCGTCTGAAGCATAGAGCTAATTACTAGAGCGATAACTCTTCATTCTTACGCGCGGAGATCATTTGAATCCATTCTGTAGGCAGACATTTTGAATTCATGTGCGTGTTGTAGAACATAATAAAAATACAGTGTAGATGGATTTAATTTTGAAAGTGTACTCTAAATGCAACGCGCGTGCAAGTAGAACAGACGCAAACAACTTTACGCGCGCCATGTCAGTTAAAAAAGTCACGGCAAAATCAACTGCAGCGCGCGAATACGCACGCGCATTTGCGATGTTTGCGCTCATTTGCTGATCATGCGTTTCGGTTTTGGGCGTATCGGCTATGGTAACGCGTTGTACAATACAAACGCAGGTATGCAAATAGCCGTACAAAAGCCGTACAAAATTGTGAGGTTTCCATAGGTTTGTGCACAAACATGGATGCGCCCAGCTCGCATCACTTTGTGCATCCATTCAGCGCTCTATTAATTTAATATAGCTCTATGGTCTGAAGCGAATGTTTTGAAAAAAATAATGTGTAGCGCCCTCAAAAGTCGAGGCGCGAATAGTTTTAGTAATGGCGGCGCCCTAGCCTGTATATGATTATGAAACAGCGGTAAGGAACTTTTTCTTTCGCTGTTTTATTTGGAGTTGAAAAGGCAACGTCAAAGGTAAAAAGGTGCCTGTTCAGTATAGATAAAGTTTGTTTTATAAAAGACGCATATCTTTGATGTATGTAGGCTAGTATAGGTCAAAGAAACATGTTTTGGACGGTGTGTACCAGTACTACCCACAGACAACACATCTGGGCCCAATTTCACGGCGCTGCTAAGCACACGATTTTCTGCTAACCGAGCCTCCTTCTATTTCATGGAGACCGTAAGCAGTAAGCACAGCAAAAGGCACGCTTAACCTAGCGGGAAAATTTGCTTAAATCAGTGACGTAACAATAGAATCTCCATGCGCGCGCATACGTTAGCACAAAAAAGCCGTGAAATAGCGCTTAAGGTTAGCAAATTTTTCTGCTAAAGTTAGCACAACTTTTCCGCTAACTGTTAAGCAGCGCCGTGAAATTGGGCCCTGCACATGACATAGTCTATCTTTCGTTCGATGGGCAACCAGTACCGCGCGCTTTTTACGTTCTGTGCACATACCGGGCAACGCGCTTAACACAAAATGGGCCTAAAAGTCTTTATTTGAGGGTATCACTATCAAGATTGGCACTGGATATGCTTAATCTACATGGCATATGGTATAACCTATGACATTTTCTTTCAAATCGATAAATGCTTTCATATAATTATTTGACTGGAACAGTTCGGGTGTGTACAAATTTTCTATACCGACCGAGGGCTAAATTTGCCCATAGTTGGTATTTTAGTCAGGAGCCGCGAAATCACGAAATCACCCTGTAGTTTTGAATAGGACCTGGCGGTCTATGTGTTTATATGTCTGTGAGTATAATCCACTATACAGCACAGTGCACGAAACAGGTAACAGCTGTTGACTTTGCTCAACAATGACTACGTGCATTTGAATCGGCGAACATTGCTCCACATTTTGAGGCCTGATTTTCTCACTTTTTTGAAAGGTAAGAATACACTGATACTGTGTTAGTGCCTACTGGGGACAAGCAGCATTTTTGTAACTGGCCGTTTTCCGTGACATTTTGGGGGATAAGTGTGGGAGGTCATGCCGGGATCGATGTGCAGACATTTTGTACAGCGATCCAAAGGGCTCTTGCTTGGACCCTATATCACCCGACATGTCCACATGTTAAAAAAGTGATTTTAGGGTCCAAGTTACTCGGACTAATGTTTGCCCAAAGCAACATCCGATTTCACCCTCAAAACGGCCACAAAAGTACTCGATAAGCCATCTGAGATGCAAGTACACATCGACGAATAAGATTGTGGTACTAAGGTTTACAGACAATTCGGATGAAAAGTGAAATTTTAAGGTTAATTCCCCAAGCTGCATCAGACACTTTGATTTAAAAAAAATAGTGCATGCCGACCGTACCACTATACGTGGGGGTGCTCTGCGAGGTCATTTTTCAAAATCGTTCTACCAAACATAGTTGATACTGATAGGCCTTACGGAAGATAAGAAATAAGGAACAAGTTACATTTCGTATTTCTATGGAAAAAATCCTATCAATACAGTTGACCAAGTATTAACAATAGGTCCTATCATAAAATAATAGTTATTGTTAAATGAAATGACTTATACAAGTTTATTTCATCTAAGCTTTCTAGGTCAAGACGCTAGGATTATTGTGATTTGGAATAATACATGGAGGAGTGGTTTGTGACCAATCAGGGTATTGCAAAGGACATTTTGTTATGATGCGCTAGCTCCACGCGTTATGTACGCGCCCAAATATGGAGCAGAATCAGCGTCAAAAAGATCGGACGTGTTTTTACAACTCGGATGCTTTCCTAATTCGGATGTATTCCTAATTCGGATGCTTTTTGCAAACTCGGATGCCTTTTTAATTCGGATGAATTCGTAATTCGGATGAATTCGTAATTCGGATGCTTTTTGTAAACTCGGATGCTTTTTTAATTCGGATGCTTTTCTAGTTTGGATGCTTTTTTAATTCGAATGCTTTTCTAGCTCGGATGCTTTTTATAAACTCGGATGCTTTTTTAATTCGGATGCTTTTCTAGTTTGAATGCTTTTTGTAAACTCGGATGCTTTTTGCAAACCAAACATATTCGCAAATCGGATGCTTTCCCAATCCGGCACTAGGGTGGCCCTGAAAGGACATCACACATCGCAGATTCTGCGATTTCGCGCATTCTGCGCGAATTTGAACGATGACAAACATGTTATCGTATATATCCATATTCCTCCATGATATATCTAAGCATATATCTGAGATGTGGAAGATTTTATTGTAGATTTCTGCACAGATTTGTGTGATAATGAATATTTTCTGGGCAGATTTTTGAAAAGTCGCATATTTTTTATTTTAGATTTCAAGTTCTGCGCAGATTTCTTAGTACGCACATTTGTGCGATGTCGCACGGATGGGCACTACATGTACATTTTCATTGCACATGTGTCTTATTTCTCCATGATTTAATTATGCGCAGCTATATATGTCGCACTCACGTACAGCAGATTTATATGCAGATTTATGTGCACATTTCTGCCGCGATGTCAGCACATACGACGTTTTGAAAGTTGAACCACGACGTTTTGAATGTTATGATGTTCTAAAACGGACAGGCAACGTCGTACTTCAACTTCCAAAACGTCGTACTTCAACTTCCAATTAACGTCCAACTTTCGCGCGCTTTTAACTGGCTCAAGGTAGCCGCGTATTCGGCCGGTTCTCTCCGCGCGGATTCAGTCCGCATTCACCAAAAGGCGACAAATATTTAATACATGCTGCAAAAGGTGATGCATTTTCTAAAAAGTTTTTTGTCAATTTATTTAAAGAATTTTTCGAAATAAACCGTAAATATAACAATACTTTTTCAAACCCTTGTAGATCATACAGCATATTAGCCACACTTGTTCCTGTAATTGTAAAACCTTTCCTGTAATTTTGATGAAAAATTACAGTTAAATTAGCTGCTTAATGGAAGTAATTCTACTTCGAGTTATTTGTCAAACCTTTTATAGAAATTTCAAACAATAAGGCAACAGTGTGGTTTTACAAATTCAATACCTGCTTTTATCATTGCTGTACTTGTTTTTCTTTTGCCACATGAATTGCAATTGTACATTTCTGTGAAGCACATCTGCAAGGACTATCTTTCCGTGCCCCACTCTTTCTATCTGGCAAGTGTTCTTTCAAGCACGAGTGGCAGTGTGGAGTTTCCAAGATTCTTTTATATGCTAATTTTGACATATAACCGTTGTTCTTTGTTTACATTTTATGTAGTTTTGATAATATCTGCTTATTTGCACTCGACCTTAGAAACTTACATTTGACCCAAGTGTGCTATATATCGCAAAGAATTATGGGGCGATATTAGGTGGAAATAAAAAAGAAATTATGGACACGGTCTGAAACCGTATTTTACCTAACGTTCTAAGCTGACAAACTACTAGGATCCATCTAATGATGCAGAACTTTATAGTTGAAGGGCTGTTGTGTTATTAAATAAAGTAACAGTTATCATTCTTCATAAAATCTGGCGTGGTGAAATTAATTGTTGAAATTGTTGATTGACGAAACTGATTCACCGAGAACATTGCAAATAAGCCCGAGTGCGAGTGCACTAATTACTGTTCGGTTGAAGCCTATACCCACATGCCCAGTAACATTATCTTGTAGATTATGAAATAAAAGTATGAGTTTTTGATAACATGTGAGGTATATTTTGTTTTAAATGTTTCATTCTCATTTCCAAATCTATAAAAATAACTCGAAGTAGGATTACTTAGTTCATTAGGCAGCTAGTTTAACTGTAATTTTTCATCAAAATTACAGGAAAGGTTAAACAAGTGTGGCTAATATGCTGTATGATCTACAAGGGTTTGAACAAGTATTGTTATATTTACGGTTTATTTCGAAAAATTCTTTAAATAAATTGACAAAATTTTTTTTAGAAAATGCATCACCTTTTGCAGCATGTATTAAATATTTGTCGCCTTTTGGTGAATGCGGACTGAATCCGCGCGGAGAGAACCGACCGAATACGCGGCTACCTTGAGCCAGTTAAAAGCGCGCGAAAGTTGGACGTTAATTGGAAGTTGAAGTACGACGTTTTGGAAGTTGAAGTACGACGTTGCCTGTCCGTTTTAGAACATCATAACATTCAAAACGTCGTGGTTCAACTTTCAAAACGTCGTATGTGCTGACATCGCGGCAGAAATGTGCACATAAATCTGCATATAAATCTGCTGTACGTGAGTGCGACATATATAGCTGCGCATAATTAAATCATGGAGAAATAAGACACATGTGCAATGAAAATGTACATGTAGTGCCCATCCGTGCGACATCGCACAAATTTGCGTACTAAGAAATCTGCGCAGAACTTGAAATCTAAAATAAAAATATGCGACTTTTTAAAAATCAGCCCAGTTAATATTCATTATCACACAAATCTGTGCAGAAATCTACAATAAAATCTTCCACATCTCAGATATATGCTTAGATATATACGATAACATGTTTGTCATCGTTCAAATTCGCGCAGAATGCGCGAAATTGCAGAATCTGCGATGTGTGATGTCCTTTCAGGGCCACCCTAGTGCCGGATTGGGAAAGCATCCGATTTGCGAATATGTTTGGTTTGCAAAAAGCATCCGAGTTTACAAAAAGCATTCAAACTAGAAAAGCATCCGAATTCAAAAAGCATCCGAGTTTATAAAAAGCATCCGAGCTAGAAAAGCATTCGAATTAAAAAAGCATCCGAACTAGAAAAGCATCCGAATTAAAAAAACATCCGAATTAAAAAAGCATCCGAGTTTACAAAAAGCATCCGAATTACGAATTCATCCGAATTACGAATTCATCCGAATTAAAAAAGCATCCGAGTTTACAAAAAGCATCCGAATTACGAATTCATCCGAATTAAAAAAGCATCCGAGTTTGCAAAAAGCATCCGAATTAGGAATACATCCGAATTAGGAAAGCATCCGAGTTGTAAAAACACGTCCGATCTTTTTGACGCTGATTCTGCTCCATACCCAAACCGCTATAAAAGACGAGCCAAATCAGTGCTCGGGGTTCAGAGATTCAGATCGATGTTCAGGTCGTGACTGGTTCTGGCCCGGTAGACCTAGTACACGGAGCGCGTCTTACTCGACGTTCGATTGCAATACGGGTATTTCCATAAATTCAGGTCTCACTGGAAAAATATCATTTTCAGTGACATGAGTGACTTCACCAGATCATAGCTAAGAAAGTCCAAGTCCCATGCTCACTTTTACTTTTAAATATTGTTGTGCAGGGGTGTATCTTCAATAATAAGATAAACAATATTTTTATTTTACAAACGGACTTGTATATTTTGATGGAATAAATGCCGACAATATCACTTTTTTGGGCAAAATGCTGTGACATTTTTACATCACTGTCAATTTGTTAGATCTGCAGCCCTATCGTATGGTAAAATGGATTACAGATGGTCATAAATGATAGATAACAAACCAATTTTGAAAACAATAAGCTGAAACCTAAAACTTAAATTTTGTTTAAAAATTTGAGCGAAATTCTGTAAATGGGTTCCTCGTGTAAGGTTTGGTGTCCCCAAAAATAGCTTACTAAGTGAACCTTTACTGTGAGTGTGGAATCCATATCAAGCAGCAGTGGCTCTATTTTTTGGTCATTTCTTGTAGCATTTACATGGTTTTAAAGTTTTAGACAGAATAGGTGGTGAAAATATATCAAATCTGAAAATTATGGTCATTCTTAATTTTTCCAGATGACCTTGGTGTCCCATCAAATATTACGTCGGGACATATTGATGATTCATTTTTTAGATGTTATCACATCTTATTTGCTGTTAATTCTACTTGATTTGTTTCTGAATTGTGGTTTCTTCACATACATGAATAAAAATTGACATCTTTGCATCAAATTAAAAAAAATAATAAAAATAAAGATTTGGTGTCCCACTTACACGAGGAACCGCCAGGAATCACTTTCCTGGCCAAAAATTAGGGATTAGTTCAAGTGTGATTAATTAAGTGGATTTTTGACTTGCAACATGATCAATCGTTATGAAAAGAACATAAAATTAGCAAAAAACATGTTTTAGGATGCCCAAATGTAAGATTTTTCATTTCGGTGTCCCACTTACGCGAGGAACCCTATTTTTTCCGCGTAAACCACCCTATTTGGAGCTAATCCACTGTAATTTTAGTTCAGAATAATTGTTTTATCACCATTTATATGGAACTTAGTCAATATGCAATTTTTAAAAAGTAATGTTCAACATAAAGTTGTTTTACTGATTTTATGATCAAAATACACATGTCACAGACTGTGTTCCTTATTTATGGAAATACCCATTATACACATTGACACTCCGTCTCATTGTTACACACATTAGACATTCAGTTTATGCGCATTAGGCATAGTGTGTGCTTGTAGTATTGGAAGCATCGAACAGATAATAAAACTGTTGTTATTCTTTGAAGCCACAGCACGATCTCTCCAGTCTCTTTAGTCATTTAGTACTCGTACCAGTATTTTCACGCCCGTTACAATATATAAGTTTATAACACCTCACCCATGCCATGGAGGTTTCCTACCTCCATGCCTCACCCACAGATTCGGCTTGGTTTTAATATTTTATAATTATAATCTAAATACAGTTAAAATGAACTTTAATCCAGCTCCGTAGTGCTCGCTCTTTGGAACAATACACGCTACGCTCAATGCTCTACGCTGTATGCGCACATCAGCATACATTTACACACAAATACCGCGCCATGGGTACTACTTTGGTTGCTAATGGTATAGTACATGTACCATGGTTGCTACGGTCATAGGGTGTCGTGGCCGAGTGGATAAGAACACCGAACTCAAGCTCTGGTGTTTCTGTGCAGCAGAATGTGGGTTCGAGTCCCGGTCGTGACACTTGTGTCCTTGAGCAAGGCACTTAACTATAATCGCTTCTCTCCACCCAGGGGTAAAATGGGTACCTGCGAGGGCAGAGATGGATATTGTGATTGATTTAGCCGAGTAGCGCATATATTGCAGCACAGGCTGTATACTCCCCAGGGAGCTGAGATGGTTTAAGGATTGAAAATGGCCCAGTGACCAGGGGTAATAATACTGTTAAGCGCATTGAGAGATCCAGTGGATCTGAAATGCGCTATATAAGAACCTGCTATTATTATTATTATTATTATTTTGGTCATGCACAGAAAGATAATAGAAATAGAAAATACCATGTGACTAGCTCTCGGTCAATCAAGACACAGAATCTGTGGGTAAACTCATGCATTTTCATGCAACCAAACAAATATATGATGGTTAAATACATTGTATACAGGAACAAGAAAAAACAATTGACCCTATTGTACAGAATACCGGCACACCCTGTACGTATCAACTGAATACTTTCCTTATCAGGACGACCTACGACTTTTTCGTTTACATTTTGTATTTACCTGACCTTTTCTGTTTGTGTTTTCTATTCATGTAATTTAGTGTCATACTACTAGCTATACGTGATAACCCCATCGTTTGTCAGTCATGTCTGCAACTGCAATTGAGGTATTTGACGTTTGTGTCGTCGGGGCAGGTTTGTGGGGCAGTGCAGCCGCCAAATATTGCTCAGAGCTGCCTGGTATCTCGGTTTGCCTTATCAGACCCAGCGAACCAGTCACGAAGAGGTATGATTTTTGTTTCCCATTCGAGATTTAAAGGTAGGATACACCATTTGCGAAATCGCAACATTTTACTACCGAATTATTAGGAAATATTTTACTTATTGGTATGTAGGTAATAATGATTGTAGGCATCCAGCAAAAGGATTGCGCTAGATATTCTCTAATCGTTCTGAAAAATTGAATTTTATATAATAAAAAAAAACAGGAACAATATAAGAACTACTGCCTTGCGCCGGTTGAAAACGAGTATTGTTTTTCTTGCTATTCTTAACATCCATGATTGTAAAACTCCGGACAAGTCAGTTAAACAATATTTACTATAAAATACAACCCCCAAAATTTACCCATTCTTGATAATTCAAGCAATTGCTGATGGTGTATCCTACCTTTAAAATCTTTTGAAGGGCACATTGTTCAAATATATCCAAGACATCAAAAATGTTTTACTTATTGTCAGTTGTACATTTTTATTGTTTGAAAGCAGCAAAAGTTCTCAAAAATCTAAAGAAAAGTGCTTGACAACTAACCTGACGAAGGTTTAGTTCTGTGAATGATATTTATTCCAATAAAATAATAACAGGGAGTTTATAGGGTCATTAATATGTTTACATAATTTGGTGCGAGTGCTAGTACTACAACACTGGAAGAATAATTTCAATTATATTTTATGGTTTTTTTAAAGAATTATGAAAGCCGGTAATCGGTGCCCATTATGATGAGGGACGAGTATTTAGTGGAATCAGCAGAAGTTTTGAATCGGGAGAGCTTGGCAGACGAGCAGCTCAAAGGTTCAGTCATATCGAATGAATGACAGGTAAGAGAGAAATGCATGCACGTGTGAATGCATGTGCGGATATTTCACGCGTACTATGAACCTGTGAACCATTGACGTCCACAGGATGCGGGAAGAGGTTACAGATTGTAGACTTGCGCACGCCCAAAGTCCGTTTTGCCATTTTTGCAAGATCTTTAGAGGAAAAATGGGGTGAGGATTATCTTTTTTTTAAATGAAGAGGAACTCTTTGAGAAGCCCAGAATCAAAATTTGAGTTTAAAACAAGTTTCTGGAAATGAGAAAAGTGAGTATTTCGACATTTTCCCAACTACACAGATACAAAGGAATAGGTAGGACTGTGTTGTTTTTTGTCGTCACTTTTTCTCAAAAATGTTGGTCATCTGAAAAATCATATCAGAGTTTTCAATTGTAGAAGACCACTTATTTAGGGCTGTGGAGTGGCCTCGTGGCCAGGAGCATTGAATTCGTGGTCTGCTGGTAATTCTGCAGGTTGTGGGTTCAATCTGGGGTTGTGCGTGTGCCTCATTGCTTCTCCCCACCCAGGCGTAAATGGGTACCTGTGAGGGCAGAGATGGTTATTGTGATTGATTTAGCTGCTTTGCGCCGAAATGGCAGCATCGAGCTGTACACTGCCCAGGGAGCTGAAATGATATTTGGAATGTTTCACTGTACAAGTATTATTATTATCGAGTTACAAATGGCTGGGAACCAGTTAACAGCCATTGACATTGCATGACACTTTAAATAGTTGGTTACCTGTCATTTTTCTCTGTATGGGCACATTTTTACAGTGACGTTGGGGTGTTTTGGCTGACTGCACACGATGGTTCCCTCAGCCGTAAGCTACTCGATGGTGCCAACCAGACAGGGATCAGTGTCGAAGTCCTCGATCAAACGAAACTGCGGGAATGGTTCAACTTTTTGTCCGTTGAAAAAATGCTGTGTGAGACATAAAAACCCGCTGAGTTGCAACTTGATGTAACGGCAAAGTCTCAAGTCGTGGTGCTTCTTGTTGACAGAAGATGACAGGGACAGGCTCCGTGGCATGCCTTCCTTACACGTCTATGACGAAGAAACGGACTTAGGACAAGACTGCTACATTTTGCCACCGATTCAGTACCCAAACGGTAAATATTGCCATGTATATGTGACTAATGAATGTAATCATTAAGAGAACAGGCCATTAGATAATCTAGCTGGATTTTGACACAATTTTATGAGTAAACACATGCACTCTTCCCATGTCTAGCCTAGTCTGGTTCCTAGACTTCATAATGGTGTCCAGTAACACGCAGGCAAGTGTGTAAAGGCCTTCGATCGTGGACGGGGTAATGTCCGACCGTCTTCCCTCTTTTGTTTATACTCTAACGTTTTTTGATGATCGCCATAGGATTTGTACACGGGAAAAGATCGTGGACGTTTTGTCAATCGTGGACCCATTGTTTGACTCCCAATTCTTTTGTCCGACGACCACGATTGCCGGTCAATACAAACGCAGTGAATCTTGCGTACCTCAGGAGACATCCCTCCTGAGATATACAAATGATATGCATGACGTGTATAGGTCTGAATCCCGCCTCGTAAATTCAAAATCACAACGGTAATGTTTGTGCGCAACCAACCTATAGATTGCAAAATGGGAATAGGCATGGAGCTATGAATGTGCAATTTTAGTAATAATGAGCTTCGATTCTTACTGAATTTGGATTCCCAATTCTTACTGAATTCTTACTAAATCTCTGGCAAATACCAATAAATATTGCTCAGACTCGACCATATGACTTACGACTCAGACTCGGACTCTACCTGTTTGATTCAGGACTCGCACTCAAGACTCGACAGTGGTGACTGGGACTCTAATTCTGACTCAGACTCAATGTTTGGTGACTCAAACCCAAGTCTCCCCAAACTCACTTGCTGCAACCGAGCAAGAGGAGAACTTGTGCTTGGAGTCAGATGAACATTTGTTAGTCCCAATGAAAACACCATACTATTCCTATTGAATACATGTAGCTCAATTTTGTTTCTTTCCCCGTATGTTTTGTAGGTAAGTGGTACCTGAAAATAGGTCACGATAAAGTGGGTGAGAAAGATTTGACAACTAAGGAGCAAATAAAGGCCTGGTCCTTTGGTCATGGTGATCAACCAACGTCAGACAGACTCCTGCAGTGCCTACAAGGCATAATTCCTGGTAGGTGATCCGTTGGACTCCATCGATCTTATTACTGTGTTAAAACTACAGTATAGATAACAATAATAATATTTATAAAGGGCACGTATCCAACAATACTGCCGCTTGTGTCACTATTCATATTATTACCCCTGCTCATTGGGCCCACGAAACATTCCAATTACCATCTCGGCTCCCTGGGAAGTATACAGCTCGATGCAGCCATTTCACCGCAAAGCAGCAATAAATCAATCCCAGAAACCATCTCTGCCATCACAGGTACCCATTTTACTCCAAGGGTGGAGAGAAGCAATGAGTGACAACAACCCCAGGCTGAATTCGAACCCACAACCTGCAGATTTACCCGCAGACCACAAATTCAATGTTCCAGACCACGAGGCCATAGCACCCAATTTAGAAAATCTAGATGTGACCAGCAATTGATTTTATGATGCATTGCGCGTCGAATCCCTACGATGCGTCGCAGCTGCGACACGTCCTGTGAGTTTTTTTCCACAAAACACATTGAGGCGTCGTAGGTGTAATTTATAGCACAAAACTTTGTATGGAATGCGAGGAATCGTAGTGCCCTGTTATATTGAGCGCCGTCACCACAAAACTAGTCGATAATTACTATCGGCAGGTTTTACAAAACAGTGGGATAAAACAAAAGTCAATCACAAATTTGTTACAAGTATATCCAGTGAAGTGGCAGCCTATTCAAATGGAACGAAGCATCCATTCAAAAATGTTCGTCTTATTTTTTTGTCGCCCTTTCATCAAGTTGCCTCTGGATATTAAACCGAAAAAGATGCAACACTTGTTATTACCGTTGCAGATCTGAAGCCACTTTCCATTCACACCGATACTTGTGTGACTACCACCACACCTACGCGGCTACTCTACTGCGACATGGTCGGCCCTGCAGCTTGGCGTGCTCGTTGGCGGTAACGGGGTCGGGGCCGGGGCCAAGTCCTCGGATGAGATCGGCCACATAGCAGCTAACATGATACTGAAGGGAGAGTGGGACTATGACATGCCGAGAGAGAAGTTTAGAGTGAAGTGGAAACCGAAAACTGAGAGGTCATGATGCTCATACTTAAAATCCTAGGAATCCTAGAATTCTGATCAAAAGTATCAAATGCTTTATACTTGCAGTTAATTGCACAGCCGAATGGTTTATAACAATAGAGTCTATTATGTTAGCCCCGACCCAACCTTAAACAAAATGGAGTAAGCACTGCAAATCTGAAGCATTTACTTCTTTTAATTCATACCAAATGGAGCAAATGCTAATATTCTACCTTAATTTGTTATTCATACAGATGCTATTAAATGCTTAAAAATTAGCAATTGAAGCACAAAATTCAATTTTGTATTTATTCATTGACTCTAGCTGGGTTTGAACCTTGGACCTCGAGTTAAGCCACACTGAGCTTTAAAGTATATAAACATTTTATTAAAAATGAATATTGAAACGAGTATAAAATACGTTTGAAACAACATAAAATGGGTGAATATGTTTATTCAGTAACGATATGTTTAAATGCCAGTAGTAGTACAGCGGACATGTATGAACATTTAAAGGTAGGATACATTGCTTAAATTATCATGAATGGGTGAATTTGGAGGGGTTGTATTTTATAGTAAATATCGTTTAACTGACCTGTTGGAAGTTTTACAATCATAGATTGGATGCCGAGAAAAGCAAGAAAAAAACTGCATTTTTTTTCAACCGACGTCGGGCAGTTATTATTATTTTATTTTTTTCGCATTCGCCAGCGGGCGATTGTGAATTTGTTTTTTTCGGAACAATTACATGATATCTACCGTAATCATTTTGCTGGATGCCTAGAGTCATTATTTTCTTTCAAATAAGTAAGATATTTATTAGTACATCGATAGTACATTGTACAACTAATTAACTGCATTAAATCGTATTGAAACAGTCTAGAATTAAACACCAAATGTATTTCAGCTATTGTGACAAATATCGAGTGTGAAATAAAACAACACATGCAACCTAAAACAAGTTCTATACAAATATTACTTTTGATTAATTGTTTTTCATGTAGTTTTTATGTCTGTTTGTAATGTGTTTTGAAACCTTAATGTCAGACACTAGACACATATTAATTATTATGACATTGACCTAATTCCTTTTTAATACGACTACTGTTTCAGCAATTATTATTTATTCGGGGTAAAGGAGGAAGCCACTAAATGAGGTGTAGTGATGGGTGGATTCACTATACGCCCTACCGTACATGGTAAGCCCCACCGTGTCTTCTCGCTGCAGAACCAGCACCGCGCTCCCAGACACCTGCTCATAGTGATTTGCATCATTGCTATGGCCAGAGACAACAGAGTCGTCGTTCTTCTGGAGATGAACGGCCAGGTAGCTGCTGGAATAATATTTGTTCACAGAAAACGTAAACACGTAGGTGCCCGGCACAGTACACGTGAACGTGCCGGTCCCGAGATCAAAGCTGGTACCCGGCAGAAGCGTCTCGGTCTGCTGGAAGGGCAAACGGGTGTTGTGACTCGTAGAGGTATCAGAGGTGCTCGTCCTCACCGCGGTGAATGCTACCCGCTGGTTGGAGTCGTCTGGTGTCTCCCCTGGCTCACCCCTCTGACCTTTGACACCAGTCTGACCAGGACTTCCGACTACACCCTGCAGACCTTTCGGACCTATCTTGCCGGGCTGGCCTATCCCACTGTCACCTTTAGGCCCAGCGTTCCCAAGTGCTCCTCGCTCACCCCTTGGACCGATCGGCCCGATATCGCCATTTTGACCCGGCTGACCTGCGTCGCCCTTTGACCCCGGCTGGCCGTAGGGTCCGACCTGTCCAGGTAAACCTGGTATACCATTTGTGGCAGAAGGTCCCTGGCAGCACATCGGACACGCCTGAGACGCTGGAACATCACCGTCCGAGGCAACCGGCCCAGTGACGGAAGCTCGGAGCTTGACAGAGTTACCCAGAAGGAGGGCGATTGAAAGAACGGTTGTCACCAAGATCTTCATTCTAAATACCAAAAGTAGACAATATAAATCACAAAAGGGACTAATTTTATTCAACGAAAAAAAGAAGCAAAAAACATAAATAATAAATTGAAAGGTTCTCGGGTAGAGCGCATACAAAATAACTTCAGATGTTCGTTTTGGTCGTTTTTTTTTGGAAGCGGCAAAACAAAATTTGACAAAACAACTTTGTTGAGGGAGAGTTTCGTACGGGTTTTGAATCAAGCTATAAAGTAGGGCCAACCCCACCTCTTATTTTCTCCAGAAATTAATTGTAACTGCGCTTTAATTTCGTCCGCAAACATCGTCGAGCTCAATTCTTGATTCTCAATTTCAAAAATTACAAAGGGATTTTTATTAAAGTTGCAGTATGGCTACATAAAAAAAATGAATTGTTTCTCATCAGAACCTTTTTGAAAAAATGGTCCGTCAGGGCATTTTATATTTTATATTTTATAGAATAAAAATGTCGCCGAATCTTTGAAACCGGTATCTGACTAAACAACTACAGGCGCGCTGGTTTCGTTCGTGCCTATACCGCATATACATACATGTACATGTACATGTTGATGAACCGGGCGTTGGTGGTAAGCGCTGATGTGCATTTAGCTCTGATTGGATAATTTTTGTTGCGACGTACCTGCGAACGTAGGTTACTACTTCCGTGGCTCAGCTGCGCGGCAGAGCATGTACGCTACCCAGAATGCCGTGCGTTTTTTCTACACAGAAATCTATGAAGCTCGTCAGGTGTTTTCCAGCGCCCAGTTATAGTATGGGCGCCACCCACTGACCTCAACACCTGGACGGATCATTGTCCATATTCTGCTGTGCTAACACTTGAAGTCGGCGCGAACTGGAAGTGCAACATGGCGTCACTGCTGTGAGCCAATGAAATGTCCAGTTGTAGAGGTCAGTGGATTTACCAACCAACTGAACTCTACACCTGGACATTTCATTGGTTCACAGAGTGACTTTGTGGGTCCGCCATGTTGCACTTCTCGGCATGCCGACTTCAAAATGAAACAATGGATGATCTGTCCATGTATAGAGGTCAGTGGCGCCACCGCGTGCGGGGGTGAAAGCGCTAGTTGACAAAAACTTCGTTGGGACATTGCATTCTTTATCTAAATTACAAATTGTTTTCGTTGATTTACTTTCCAAAACTGACCAATGCACACATTTTATATAGAATAAAAGCTCAAATAATGTTGGTAGAAACACACAAATATAGTTAAGTCGATTTATTTTCCCATATAATTTTGAGAACCCCACAGACACCGTTCTCACTACTATTATACTCGGCTTCTCCGATCTTCTGTCCGCCGTCGATTTAGATTTTTCCGGCTTGCTTCTGCTGGAACATGTATGGCCACTAAAAACATTCACTTGGCCCGCGTGAGTTTTAACTGTTATTGCTTTCAACAGCGTGTTTTTACAGCATATACAAAATTAAAAAAATAAAAATCTCGGAATTTTCGGGCGTCCGGTACATTTATATTTTGTTTATAAAATATAAAAAAATATCCACCCGGCACGAAAATTTGGCCCGGCCGCTGATGAGAAACAATCAATTTTTTGTATGTAGCCTATAGTTTTAATTAGAGCATTGCGATTCGTCATAAATTAATGTGTGGTTTTGGGTATTTTTTATTTTTTTTATTTTAATAGATTTAGACGCTGTTGTCATTGCATTTTATTCTGTTTAATATCAAACGTTATGGTTAATTGTTTCATTTAAATAACCAAGAGTGTTAAAACAAACAACAACAAACACCCAAATTTGGGTTTTTTTGAAATTCAATTTCGAACGCCCCGTGAAACGAATTTTACGATTTTAGGAGGAATCAGAACGGTATACAAATTGCAATAATACTTGATCTCGAATAGAATTCATTGCTAACTATTTTTTTTAATTGAGAAATGAGCTAGGCGATGTTCGGGGACCGAAAGTAAAGTGTCGTTATAAGAATGTGCAATGCAAGTGTTAAAATAACTGGGGAAGATATAATATCCTGAATGAAAAACTATGTAAATACGGTAATATTTAAGAATTTGTCTCCCTGATTGTTCAGCTATAGCTTAACGTCAATGGTTTTGTGGCGATGTTCAAAAATATAACGTTACATGTATTTGTTTTTTGTTTTAATACAATAAGGCCTACCTTGAAGTAGTGTTCTTAGTCAGAGCTCAGCCGAAGTAGAAATCTTAGTGACTGAAGTTGAATGTCACCTAAAAATAATACAAAGAAAACAAATATCTTTGATCACAACACTTTAAGTCATTTGTTGTAACAAAGATGGTGACAAAATGGGGGGAAACAAGACGAGTCCGTGGATGCAAAGAAGGAATATAGTACGTTCGACTTTTGCCCCTACCGTTTTAAATAAGACTTAAGAGTTTGCATGGTGGAAAAATCAATAGGATGGAAGGTTTGCGGTAACACCATATGGGTTGTGGATGGTGCTAAGTTCAGTGGACCATTGAGGTATGCGATTCTGAAATAGGATACGCGGCAGATTTTGACAGGATGCTAACAGTAACAGATGCTTGGTAGGATGCTGGGGTAGGCTGTTTGTGCTCATTAAAGCATGTCAGAAGAATGGTGGAACAGCTTGAACATCAAGCACAGTACCAAGGGTATACATGTATATGGGACCCCAAGTACGTGAACAGCCTTTTACAACCCTTACATGGACGGCGGAGCAGAGAGTTTAATATAATCTGACACAACCTACTCTATTCACGAGTTTTGTTTAAAACATACTTTTGTAAGAACCACTAATCAAGAAGGAATACAAACATTAATTTCACCTCAAGACTTAAAAAGCCTGTTTCCATCTGTCATAGAACCTTACCTTGTAAATCTCGTTCTTGCGTTCAGGTCTCTCTCTGGCTGTCCTGTCGAAGATGAGTTGCGGTCGTTGTGAGGAATAAAGCGCGCGCTCCTGCCTTAAAACTTGCCAGTGATTTCCTAAGCAGTGACTGAGGAACGTTTCCCGGTTTGTGATTGGCCCCTAGTGCGCTGTCAATTACACACCACTGACTCGTTTAATATTCATGAACGGGAGTTATGTTAATGTAGTTGCAGTCACCGACACTTTGAAATGAACACATCTTATTGGTGGACATTTTATAGACGTCGATGACATGTTCAAACGCGTGTCCCCTAGTGCGCTGTCAATTACACACCACTGACTCGTTTTATATTCACGAACAGGAGTTATGTTAATGTAGTTGCAGTCACCGACACTTTGAAATGAACACATCTTATTGGTGGACATTTTATAGACGTCGATGACATGTACAAACGCGTGTCCCCTAGTACGCTGTCAATCACGCACCACTGACTCGTTTAATATTCATGAACTGGAGTTTTGTTAATGTAGTTGCAGTCACCGACACTGTGAAATGAACACATCTTATTGGTGGACATTTTATAGACGTCGATGACATGTACAAACGCGTGTCCCCTAGTACGCTGTCAATCACGCACCACTGACTCGTTTAATATTCATGAACTGGAGTTTTGTTAATGTAGTTGCAGTCACCGACACTGTGAAATGAACACATCTTATTGGTGGACATTTTATAGACGTCGATGACATGTACAAACGCGTGTCCCCTAGTACGCTGTCAATCACGCACCACTGACTCGTTTAATATTCATGAACTGGAGTTTTGTTAATGTAGTTGCAGTCACCGACACTGTGAAATGAACACATCTTATTGGTGGACATTTTATAGTCGTCGATGACATGTTCAAACGCGTGTCCCCTAGTACGCTGTCAATCGCGCACCACTGACTCGTTTAAAATTTATGAACGGGAGTTATGTAAATGCAACATTTAGTCACCGACATTGGGAAATGAACACATCTTATTGGTGCACGTATTATAGATGTCGGGGACACGTTCAAAAGCGTGGCCCCTTGTGCGCTGTCAATTACACACCACTGACTCGTTTAATATTCATGAGAACGGGAGATATGTAAATGAAACTTTCAGTCACCGACACTGTGAAATGAACACATCTTATTGGTGGACGTTTTATAGACGTTGATGACGCGTTCAAACGCGTGCTTTGTGATTGAACTTAGACCACGTGTACGTGTAGCGGTTTGCATTTTTTTCTTCGGCATTCAGCTATGCGTAAACGAATATTCATAGTAAACAACAATGGCAACTAATCTATTATTAAAAAAACACCAAAAATAACCCCTGTCGTTAACTAACTCGCCAATAGCCTATTTGGTCGAGAGGTGAGCTATGGATCGAAAGGTCTGTGGTTCGAGTCCGACTGTTGTTAACGTTTATCGTTTTCTTCGCCAATTTTCTTGTGGAATATCTTAACCAGAGAGCAAGGCTAAAGGAAAAACCGGGTTAGATAGATAAGTGCCTTGACACATATTTTATTGTTACTTCCCCAATGAAAGACCACTCGAACCTATGACTTGTTGAGTGACTAACTATGATTGGTGGATAGAAACATGACGTAAACCGGTCGTGATTTGTTGAGTGTTCAGTTTGTGTTGTATGTAGAGCCCCTTTATGAAACAAACACTAGCCACGATATTATTAAAGGGAACCTATTATACCAAAAGATTAAGAAAACAAATTGTCGAGTTCCATGATCTCTACGCTCTACATTAAGTTTTAAAAATACTATTTTGCGAATGTTTTGAAATGTTGTTAGATTTAATGTTGATGGTAACGCATTTATGGGGTTTAATGTCAAAGCCGCTAGAACACTAAAGTTATCATAATGTGTTTCTACTGATTTGTAGTTTACTATGGTTCTGTTTGTTTGTTCTGTTTGTTTGTTTGTTTTTGTTTTGTTTTTAAGGGGGGGGGTGGGGGGGGGGGGGGGCTTGATTGTTATTATTATGTTACTTACTTAATTTAGCACAAGAGATGCATACAATTATAAATGGTTTAGCCTCAGGTATAATGTTTAACTGTTTGGGAGGCGCCCAGAAAAAAAAACACGGGCTTCTAAACTGGTAACCTTTTTAACTGAGCAAGGCATTTTTGTGCAAAGCCAAAGTTGTGCTTAGCAGCTCAATGAAACTGGCCCCTGGAGCTTTGGAGGAAATACAGACCGGAAATGAAGTCACGTACCAGACAAAATAACATGAACTTGATGAACTCTGCGCATGCGGCCCCTGCACACCCGGGTCACTCCAATATTGACTCTAACTGGTTCGTCGCGAAACTCGGCGGTTGTCGAGCTCAAACGCGACCCAAGAACACACCACCTATAATATTATAAAATATACGTATTGACCAATCTCATCTCAGCTACGATAACCTGTTTTTATTCTTGCTGGTTTACGGTCACACACGCCCGGATTCACCGCTTGAAAAATAGCTATATACAATACAATTCTTATACGTTTAGCTTGTCTATGTTTATGAATATGTTTATGTTTGAATATTATCATATGTTTTGATATTTGATTCAATTCAATTCGCCTTACAAACTTCAATAATTTCTTATGCATATTGTACATTACAATATGCATAACGTGGTGATGTACACTTCAGTATTTAAACTTTTACTTCCGATTTGATTGGAAGCGTATTCACCACAAACCATCATATTAAGATACTACAATCTTAAAATGTTTAGTTAGCATTTTTTCTCCATCACTGTGAAAATAGAAGTAAACTGTAAAAAGAACTGGATAATTCCTTATTTAACTCCTAAACCAGGACAATTAACATAAACATGGTATGCCCTATTGACCGTCTTTAAGATGAACACTTCAAATCATTAACTGATGCGGCATTGGCAATCATCCCAACAAATATCTTTACTTTTTACAGCGTTTGCTGCTATCCCTGAATAAATTTTATGAACATTTTGCACGATTGGAACAATTTGGGATTGATCAATATTTAATTATTGCCAATGATTAATTTTAATCGCCTTGGAATTTGAAAACGAAACAACCAGGTATGAAAGCATTTTTATTTTACCGACCTTGAGACAGGCGAAAAACAGAGATCAAAACCTGGGATTGATTTGGGTTCAGAAAAAAAATGCTCTGAACATTCCTGTCTGACTCCCGAAGGCGATCGAGCGCTTGAAAAAGCGAACAAGCTCCAAGATCAAATAATAAATGATCCAAACTAAGTACTTCCAATGCTTAGTATTTCAATATATTTACAAGAAAAACATTAAATGGGATACAATGAACGATGAATGTTTATCCAAAAACCCATTCCGAAAAACAAACAAAAATAAATAAACTGTGCAGCGTGGTGACCACGAATGACTAGCACACCTTGAAACACGCCCCTTAAAGGACATTCCTCAGCACCCTTCGTGGACCACTGCACACAAATCCCTGATTTGCATAAGACAAGCACCATTTCCAATAACGATCTCACACTTCCGATGAGATAATAATTGTCTTTTATATCAGTGCCAAAGATAATTTATCTTTCCCCAATCTTGTTCAGCACCTTGGCGATCTTAATAGGGCTAGTTTTTGAGAGTTTTATGTCCAGGAAGTTGATTACAACAATCGTAGTTTGGGATTTTTATTTGTTTTTGTTAACAAAAATTATTAACTTTTTTTCTTCCGAGATTAAAAACGGATGACGCATAAACACGCCACGAGCTAGGCCAGAAATGTCTGTCAGCAGCGAGCAAGGGCGGAAATGTCATGGTGTGCTTCCCGATACATTCGGCCGAACCTGCGTCGTGTCGAGTTTCGTTATTACAAAATAACCCGCGCCTCGGCTCGGTGAATGTTACAATAATCCCGGCGCGAACTGGTTAAGTCGTTGGAAACCTTTTCTGTTATTAATTTGTGGTTTGGAGGATTTTTTTGTTGCCCCTAAGGGAAAACAAAAACAACCAAACTTGCAACTCAATGTGCTTTAAGGTGCGAAGCGGAACTGGGCACAGGGCATAGTGGAGACAACTGCAAAATATTCGATAATGGGTGATTTGTTTTTCTTCAGATTTATTGATATTTGTAATCTTTGCTATGCCTAATAACTATATTTGATTAAGAAATATTATGGAAATAGTCGAATGAAAGTGTTTTTACAGGGAAAAAAATTGACAATTTTTCATATCATGTTCAAAACTCAAAATTTCAAAGTCCTTTTTCCCAACATTTTACTTTTGCGACATATTGATAAATGTGAACTTTAAACATTCATAACTTGTTCACGGAATGTCCGATTGAAGCACAACATACAGTATTGTAAGGAGGATTTTATTCTCTTTTCTGATACCCGACAATTCTCATTTCAACCTCTGCCCAGTTCCGTCTCATTTTGCCAGAACCCATCACTAATGAGCCCATAACAAATGTGTGGTATAATGGCATCCCAGCTGCTATGGACTGGGGGTGAGGGTGGGGTAGATACTTCTGCAGGGAATTGGTTATCATGATGTTGTCATGATTGATCATAACATCATGAGTATCGATATGCACCCTCGCATCTATCTATCAGTAGATTTGTCACAGTATTAAGTATCTTTTATTAACATGCAATTTGACTAACAATTTCATTAATTGTTTTTTATTGTATCATTGTGAACATTCATGTTGATATGTTTGTATTGCTTTTGAAGAATAATGGGAAACTGGGTAACAAACAAAATTGAAGGAGCGTTTTTTTGTGGTAACAGCCGATGTATGCAGTAACACGTTATAGCTGCTCACCATACGAAAGAAGAAGAGGCATCGGTTAAATCTGAAGCGTTCAAATTTACAAAAAGGTGAATAATAAATTTGGTAGGCCTAATTGTGGTTTTTTTGCAGATGTTCAATCTGAAGTAGTCTGTGTCAGGAGAGTGCAGTCGGTATTACCCACTGTTGTCTCGACACCAGACTTCAGGCTAGACTTTATTTGTACATCTTAGGAACAATTCAAAATACTTTTGCTGTCATCACTGACGCCACATGTGAACATTGCTCTAAAATGCAATTTTACCAGCAATTTTTTGTTTAACCTTTCAAATTACTTCTAGAAAAAAAGACTGTCAAGGATGATGCCCGATTTAGTTTCTTCCAGATACACTCTTTGTTTTTCTTTCTGTTTTATATATTTCCCCCGTTGTACAAAGTTTGTCCTTTTATGCTTGTTCGACACAAAATTTGAATACGCTGTAGAAACTCTCGTCTTGTATTGTGTTATTTACTGATCCTAGTTTGCTGAATAAATTGTGCCGTAGTCAGGCGATGAAAATATATAGACCCCCGCGAAATAAAAAAAAACACACAGAGATTGTTAATTGCGAGCGACACGACATTTTGGAGCTACGTAAAGATACGTTTTGAGACCAGCAATGGTCGTGAGACATTAGGATCCAGGCTAACATGACCCTATCTGACTGTAAGTATGGTCATTTGTGTGATATGCCAATGTTTTGATGAATTAAAGTTTATGGTGAATTTTCATTAATTACCTGGATTTAATTGAGGTATAGCCTGGTTATTACTTATTATTCGCTAAATTTGATTGCGGATAAGTAGATGAATTGTTTATGATAATGAGTCGTCGTTGTAATATAAGAAGTGAAGTTTCATGGTTTTGTCTTTCAAGAAATATGAAGTTCAATGAGAATGTACTCGTTCAGTAGCATAGTGTTTATAGAAATCGGAGAAGAGTTTGTGCTGGGGATTATTTTGTATTTTCTTAATAATTATCTGTTGTAGACGGCACATTTGCTTGGATACAGTCAAAAACAGTGACACCGGAACAGACGAGAAAACACAGGTCCGTGAGCCGGGTGTCAGGTTCCAGGAGCCAACAAGGTGCAAGAGGGTGTGGACAGCGATTGACCGCCGTTGCATTGAAGCAAGCAGAGCGTGACCGTCCATCACCAGTCACCAAGGGCGATAGCCGTCACAAACAGGGATCACGAGAGCCAAGTAGGCGCAGGGCATTCGTCCGACAAACCGCGGTGGGCCCACAGTAATTTAAATATATTCCGGAATATAGTTGTGTATAGTTAGCCACGTTTAGTTTTGGCTATTGTTCTTCCTTTGTGTTTTGTTATTGTTATTTATTATTCAGAGTAATTATATATTTGGTTTACATATAAACACACATATCTCTATCTAGAGCGGTATACATAGATTTAAGGCTAATAAGGTTAATAACCAGGAGTTAGTTTCAGTTTTGTAACGACTTGTGATTATTGTAAATAAATTGATGTAAATGATTTTGTAAATATACACGATTTTTAAGAGCTTCTCTTATTGTCCTATGCGAGTGGTTTAGGGTTTGCAAACGGGGATCGCTTTAAATTTAATCAATATTTTCATCCGGTTGTGACCGCGGGGACGTTTTAGGTATAAACTCTGGGGGAAAATGACCTTATTTGGTTTCATCTTGTGTTTTTCTGATAATAATAAATTTCTCATTGATTTCAGATATCACATGCAGTCAATTGTTTCATTTGTAATTTAAAATTTTGTCAATTTGTATAAAAATGAATATTATGTCGCAAAAAATAGTTATATACATGGCTGCAAAGCCCACAGCTTTCAATTATATATAATAGAGCTCCATAGCCCCTCTGGTTCTGGAGATTATGACATGTTTGCATATTGATTAATTCCTTACACAACTTAGAAAACGGCGCTGTATGCAGCGCGCGTAAGCCGCCAATGCGGGCGCCCTCTGATGTACGCCGTAGACCACGCGCGCTATGACGCTTACTCACATCGGCCTAATATTAAATAATCTCTCGAAAAATTATAAACAGAATTGTGTCGAATTGCATGCGATTATGCGAGTTAGCCAAGACGACCTATTCGAAGGTCATGGCTAACCCCTTAAAATTAAAAAATGTTCCATATTGTTAATTTTGGCCAATTGTTTAAATAAAAATGCAAGGCTATAACCCCTTACAATTTTTTTTTTTTTTTTTAAGTACATTTTTGGTCAATTTAAATAAAATTGAAAGTAAACAAAGAAATTGGCAAGGCAGGACTCGAACCTGCGCCCACCAGAATTCTGGTCCGGCGCTCTACCAACTGCGGAGCTATCTTGCCCTATACCGGTGGTTTCCCAAATTGATATCTTTGTTCGAGGGCATTAGTCAGAAGTCATAAATACCAGAATGCCGTGTAGCCAGGGATCACACCTAATTTTACGATACAACCTTGGAAGTGACATTGTGGGGATCACTCATTGAGGATACGACTTTTTATCTAATAATACACAACTAAACCATAAGGGAATAAAATAATAATAATAATAATGCTAGTTCTTATATAGCGCTTTTAGACTCCCACAAATGTGGGTGTATCAAAGCGCTTTATTATTACCCCGGTCATTGGGACAATGAAACACTCCAAATACCATCTCAGCTCCCTGGGGAGTATACAGCTCGATGCTGCCATTTCGGCGCAAAGCAGCTAAATCAACCACAATAACCATCTCTGCCCTCACAGGTACCCATTTACTCCTGGGTGGAGAGAAGCAATGAGTGACAAAGTGCCTTGCCCAAGGGCACACGCACCGTAGTCCCAGGCAGGACTCGAACCCACAACCTGCAGCTTTACCTACAGATTACAAATTCAATGCTCCAGACCACGAGACCACGGCACTCCACAAACTGAATTTGCATATTTTTTGAATATGCATATTCACATAGTCAGTTTCTCTTGTGGTTTATTTGTACATTGATTTTACTTTTTTTCTTCTAGACGACAAGCCAGATGAAATAAACAAGGGGGGAACCGGTACAATCTTTAATCCATGTAAGCTTTTTATAAGGTCAAATAAAGAATATATCGTTTCTCATCCTCATGTGGATCAATTATTTGCTGCGACAAAGGTTTTCAAACAAATAAAAATTGTCAAAAATCTTCACATCAGCACTTTTCTACTAATCCTACCAATTCGGTGGGGTGGGGTTAGGGTAGGGGCGGGGGTTGAGGAGGGATGGGGGAGAGAGTTTTAGAGAGTTTTGTTGACGTGAGTCGGGACCTTGGAATAAGACGGGATTGACAGGGAACGAACACAAATTTTAGTTTGTTTCAGTTGGATGATCAGATCACAGACAATCTCTTTTGTGTCGTTATAATTGTACTCGGGCGTGTCTTTCCTCAGTACAGGTGATCTTATGTGTTCCCACTCGCCCGATTATCTGTCCAATGAATTCACTAATGCGTTTCACTATACATGTACATGTATATACATTACAGGCTACAGACGACAGTTCAGGTCTTACACTTTGGGCCGAGTGCCAAACGATTAATGCAATGGTTCACGGAGACCATTCTACTTCAATTAACACAGATGCACTATTCGACAAGTTTAAAGAATATGTCGACAATAAGTTTAACAACAGTTCTAATCAAAAATCGGTCGAGTAAAGACTAAAAGAGATTAAAAACAAGCTTGCGGCCAAAGATTTAAACAGACTAGGAAACTCGGCACAGTATGAATTTTGTGGCCAACTTGAAATATATTTAGGCAAAATCAAAGTTTCTATGTTTCAGACAGTGAACACGGACACAGCCATCGAGGCAATAAGACTTAATAAAAGACAGAAAACAAAAAATCCGCATCACAGACAACAGCAAAGCCGGCTGGGGTACCGTCCAGCACATGGAAAAGGACGGTCCTGACGACCTATCGGCAGACCAAAGGAAAAAAGTCCAAGCAGCTGAGGAAGCAGCACCCTGAAGAATTTCGAGTCTAGGAAGAGGGCAAGGATTTTCACAAAATGATGCTGTTTAGCGATTACTTCCTGCTGATCGTAGTCTTTGTCGAGGTAAAGCATTTCTTTCAGACCTGTTCTTTGTCAATGTTCATTGTAGCCGCAATGTGACGGCCCCTTTTCCCATGCTTTTTTCAATAAAACATCTGAGATTCAAAAAATTAGTGTTTAATTTTCTTTCATTCTGTAAGTTTCATCCATTAGTAATAAACTGTTTTTCATGCGTATGAGCGCAGCGAAGTAGCATGACAAAATCATTTTGGCTAGGGGAATATTTTTTAGAGGGGATTATAAGGTAGATGAACCATCATGGTAGACGAATCGCTTGGTTAATAGGATAATTTTTATAAAGAAAAAGATGGAAGGGACGGACCATTTTGGCTAGGGGAATATTTTTTAGAAATAATTTATTAAAGAAATTTAATATGTACATGTACCGGTATCTTTTATATTAAAAAAAAATGACAAAGGCCACTATAACAGTGTAAAACTTTAAAATTGAAAAATGATAAACAATAAAGTACACAGAAGTAATTAGTAATGGGATGCAATGAGTTATTTGTTGTGTGTCCTAAATAACGACTATCTATTACTTTTCTGCGTTTGGATCGTAGTACTCTGATGAATGATTATGTACAAGTTAAATGTGTTCTCAAAAATTAAATTTAAAGCTTTAACATATACGTGTCCATGTATGATCAATATCTTCTGTTGACTATTAATTAACATCTAGCTTCAGCAGTCTGATGGATTGTGTCTTTCAATTCTAGGGTTATTGTTTTATAGATTCTATTAAAATGAATCAAGTATATATACATAGATACGGATATACAGAATACGAATATAGGATTTAAAACTGGTTAGTGTCCTTACAAATTGTTTAAAGGAAAAAAAAAATATATATATATATTTTAATTAGTGGAATGCGGCTTAATGAGTGCAGATCTGTTTCTGGAGAAAGCAAAGATGTCAAATTGGAGTGGCGCCTATATCTAGAGGTATTATTATTAACACTGTTAGTCGTCGTAAAGTTCTAAAAGGAATAGTTGCAAGACGTCTAATCGCGGTATCGTAGGCTGACCTTCAAATAGGACGTCTTGGCTAACCAACAATCGCTCGGAAAATTCTAAAAGCATAATTGTGTTGCATTTGCATGCGCGTGTGACGTTGCGTGCATAATTATGTGACGTAACAGAAACTTGACCATGTTAAGTCACGCGATTGTACACGCAACGTCACATGCTCCTGCGAATTTTTCGAGCGATTATGTTAGTTAGCCAAGACGTTCTATTTGAAGGTCATGACGTGGCCACGTTAGACTGTAAAGGACGCCAGTGGCCTACGGGCGCTGCATGCCGCGATTTGGACGTCTTGCAACCAAGACGTTCAGTTTGCAATCTTTGGCTCTTAAAAAACAACAATGTAGGTAATTTTCAACGATCAGTCATTTGAATGATCGTTGACAATTACCTACATTGGTTTTTCTTTTTTCTTATAGACGACAAACCAGATTTTTAATCCATGTAAGCTTTTTATAAGGCCAAATCATGAATATATCGTTTCTCATCTTCGTGTGGATCATTTGTTTGCTCCAACAAAAGTTTTAAAATAAATACAATCTGAGTCATATTCACATCGGCACTTTTCTACCAATCCTAATTCTTCTTCTTTTGTAGAGTTAGTGGAGTCTAATTATTATCATAATGACACGACCCTATAAACCCAAAATCATCTGGACTAGAAACTAGTTTTGTTTTTTATCTGGCCTAATCATTCTCTAGGTTATTTTTGAAATGAATGTAAATGTTCCTGTGTGCTTTAAAACCATTTGAGTACTTAACTCTGCTAGCTTATAAGTCCGTCGGATTTATACTTCTTGGGTGTGGGGAGTGTTATTCCTAGCATCAGTGAGTGGTTAAGCTCCCTCTACTGCCCCAGCCAGGTGTAGCAGGGGGGGGGGGTGTAGCAGGGGGGGGGGGGGGGGGGGGGGGGTGTAGCAGGGGGGGGGGGGGTGTAGCAGGGGGGGTGTGTAGCAGGGGGGGTGTAGCAGGGGGGGGGTGTAGCAGGGGGGGGGGTGTAGCAGGGGGGGGGTGTAGCAGGGGGGGGTGTAGCAGGGGGGGGGGGGTGTAGCAGGGGGGGGTGTAGCAGGGGGGGGGGTGTAGCAGGGGGGGGTGTAGCAGGGGGGGGGTAGCAGAGGGGGGGGGTGTAGGGGGGGGGGGGTGTAGGGGGGGGGGGTGTAGCGGGGGGGGGGGGGGGGGGTGGGGTGTAGCAGGGGGGGGGGTGTACCTGCATCACCGGGCCCTTTCAATTTGTATGGAAGGGTCCCATAGACTAACGAGTAATCTGAAGTCGACCACCATTTATCTCGTCGCTTGGCGTGTAAAATACAAGGCTGGGTCTTCCCTGCTGATTGAAACATCGTCGTAATATTCGTCATTTTTTGTAGTATGAGGTCGTAGCTGTCAGACGTGTCTTTCAGATCGCTCCCCCACTTTTTGTTTTACATTTATTCTGTCAGTGCTCGACGGTACTCGTTTATTTTTGTCTGCGATAATTAAGATCATTACTTCATCGATAGAATGGCAGAACCTACATAGCCCAAAAAGACAAGAGCCGACCGGAGAAATAAGGACTCGACAAACCAGACGAACTTGAGTGATTCAAACCAAGATGGTTGCCGTGCGTGTTCCTGTCGCGAT
This sequence comes from Crossaster papposus, assembly GCA_037893245.1. Classification (NCBI taxonomy): domain Eukaryota; kingdom Metazoa; phylum Echinodermata; class Asteroidea; order Velatida; family Solasteridae; genus Crossaster; species Crossaster papposus. The sequence goes on from JBAIAA010001536.1 coordinate 37,841, forward strand.
TCTATCAGCGAGGTACACATTTAACTTGATAGAATCCTTGAGACCCTCGCTACCTTGGAATCAATATTGTCTGGCCTGGAGACTAAACTCAGCACAGTGAGTAGTACCGTCTCAAATCATGGCCATGATATCGAGGATCTCAAGACCAGCCTAAATATGAGGGATGAGCGAGTGAGTTCATTGACTCCCCATATCAACAACCAAGCAGCCTCGTATTTTAATCTCATCGGCAAACTTTAAAACCAAGTTGTTAAACGTTAATATACATGGAATTCCAGAGGGATCCGAAGGAACTAAAACCTGTGAGGAATTTCTTTCTAGATTCTTTGTAGATCACATGAAGCTTGAAGGCGGAGACGAAATCGAGATAGAGCGGGCTCACCGCACTCCTGGTCGGCAAGCAGCCAACACCCCTTTTTTTCCCTTCTTTTTTCTTTCTTTTTTCAAAATTTTAATTCGAGTCATGTAGTGAACATGTCACGACCTATCTTCCAATTTAAACATGGTTCACCCATGATTAAGCATAACAATTCACGTGGGTCGATCATGTATGCACAGTACACGACTACACGTCACAGCCTAGCCTTCCTATTAGAAAACTATTATTTTTTACCAAAATGGTCCAATTTATCATTTTTTTCTATAAAAAAAAGAACAAAGAAAAAAGGAGGCGGCCCCCAAAAAGGAAGCGGGCGGTGACGCTAAACACCGGCCTAATTTGGCCTAATCAACCACATCTTAGTGTTCTAAGCTAAGTTTTGTTGATAAGTATTCATTTAATTATGGTATTTACGAATATTTGTGCACATGTATTTAGCATTTGTTGTGGGTATATGTACAATATTGTGTGCCAATATATACATTTGTTTCGTGATTTATTGCGTTTACCATTTCGTGGGTAAACACAAAATCACAATTCTTTGCTGGGGACGCCATTTTCAATTTTTAAAGAATGGTCATTGTATCTATTGTGATTTAAACTCAAACATTTCTCAGCTTACGCGCTTAACCATTTTTGTGATCAAAGAATGGTTATTGTGTTTATTGTGATTTAAATTGTTAACATTCCATGGCCTGTGTTAATTAAATCAGCGTCTTTTGTGAATTTGTAGCTATGCTCTGTGGACGCCTACAGTAGTCGGGTTTGGCTGGAGGATAGTCGAGTCTGCACCTAGTTGGCCCATGGAGCAATAAACTAGTATATTACTCCATGGTTGGCCAGAGCAAGGGTCTGCTTTTTGGCTGTTAAATTTCCTATAGCTTTCTGGTGGTGGTCAATGATAGATTTTCAAATGCACTGCACTATTTTATTTTTGAATCGGGGGAGTAATATGATCTGACACCACGCCTTATATTATATTTTAAAGTTTTATTTCATTTATTATGTATAATTACCGTTATGTGTATTGTTTTTGTCCTTGTTCTTGTCAGTTTGTTACCTGTTCAGGAGATCGACTACTTAGTGTATATCTGTTTTTACCTTAATTTCGCATCTTTTGTAGACAATAATATTGATTTCGACCTAAACTATGATTTACCAGATATTAGCTGTGCTTATTATGACCAGGATACTTTCCTGAATACATTCACTGCTAATACTACTAATGCTAAATTACTTCATATTAATGCTCGTAGTCTCATTACAAATTTCAATAATATTTATTATTATATAAAATATGTGAACCTTGGAGTTTTCAGTCATTGGTATTTCGGAGACAAGGCTTAATGATCTTAATGACCCCCTTATCCAGCTTCCTCAATATAACATCAAAGGTTTTTGTAGATCTGATAAAAGAGGCGGTGGACTGGCTTTTTATATCAATCAGAATTTATCTTATAAGGTTCGCAATTAAATTTGTGTATTTAATTCTGATATTGAAGCTTGTTTTATTGAGCTGGATAATATCCATACAACTAATGTTATTATTGGAATCATCTATAAACCCCTAATGCTATTCACGGTAATTTTATAACCTATTTTACACAAATACTAGCTCAAGTAAATAACAACAAAAAGTGTTATATGATGGGTGATTTTATTAATAATTTATTCAATTATAATTCTGATTGCAGTGTGACTAATTTTCTGAGTATACTTAGCTCTTATTCTTTTTTCCCAACTATTAGTAAATCTACAAGAATAACAGATCATAGTTCCACTTTAATTGATACTATTTTTACCAATGATTTCTCTAACCACTGTGCCGGAGTCTTAGTTACCGACTTAAGTGATCACTTGCCTGTGTTTTTGGTGGTAGCTAGTATTAAACAGCAGTTTAATACCGTCTCCAATTTTAAACGTGACTTTTCTGACGATAACATTGAACAGTTTATTGTTGATCTTAATGAGACAGACTGGAGTCCCATAATAACTTATGATGTTAAAGTAATGTACGATGTATTTATTGATCATGTTACGAAACTGTATAATCATCATTTCCCCCAAGTAGAAATCAATATTAATTTTAACAAACATAAATTTTCTTGGTTAACAAATGGTATTTATAACTCTATAAGAAAACAGAATTATTTATACAAACAGTATTTGAAAACTCATTCTATACAAAATAAAACCTGTTATACGAAATTTACAAAATAAACTCAATAGCTTGATTAAACTTGCTGAGAAAAACTATTTTAGTTATAGATTTAACTACGAACAATCGAACATCAAAGGTACTGGAAACTTATTAATTTCTTGCTAAACAAATCTCAATCTAAGCATAATCCATCTTGTTTTGTCTGTGATAATAATGACGTCCACGGTGATATAAATATTAGCTGATACATTTAATAATTACTTTGTTAATATTGGTAATAATATTGCTAGTCAGCTTCCGACTCCTGATAGTACTTTCGAGTTCTACCTTAATGATAAATGTTCAAATTCTGTTTTCTTTATTCCAGTTTTACAAGAAGAAAAAGTAGATTTTATTAGTAAAATGTCCAGCGGTAAGGCACCAGGATGGGACTGTATTAGTTCTATTGTACTAAACAAAAAGCTAAATATTCCTTTGCCAAGCCACTTGCCCTTATTGTTAACAAATCTATTACTTCAGGAATAATCCCTGATGGATTAAAGATTGGCAAAGTCGTTCCCGGCTATATACACAAAAATGAAATAAGAATGAAATTGGAAATTACAGACCCCTATCAATCTTGTCAATTTTCAGTAAAGTGTTTGAGAAGTTGATTTTTAATCGTCTGATATCATTTGTGGACAAAAATGGTATATTGTCTGATTCTCAATTTGGTTTTAGGAAAAATAGGTCCACCGAGATGGCTATAGTTCAGGTTGTTAATAAAATACTTGGTGCAATTGATAATAAGAAACTATCTATTGGAATTGTTTTGGACCTGTCAAAGGCCTTTGACACGGTTAATCATGACATCCTCATTCGGAAATTAGACCAGTATGGTACACGTGGTATTGCTTTGGAATGGTTATATTTGTAATAGAAAGCAATTTGTGTGTTACAATTCTGCCATCTCCATGGATCAATATATTTCATGTGGGGTACCTCAAGGTTCTGTGTTGGGCCCATTATTATTTCTTATTTACATAAACGATATTTGTAATTCTTCGAAAATTATTTCATTTTGTTTATTTGCAGACGATACAAGTTTATTGTATGCCCATAATGATATTAATACTGGTATTCAAACCTTAAATGTTGAACTTGTTAAGATTTCCTCTTGGTTGTTATCTAATAAATTATCTGTCAATCTCTTCAAAACAAATTATATTATTTTCAGTTCTGGTAATTGTAAATATTATCAAACTGTTCCTTTGGTATTAAATGGTATCATTCTTCAACAAGTTTCCAATACCAACTTTTTAGGTATTAACATTGATAGTCATTTAAGTTGGTCTAATCATATCAATACTTTGGCTACTAGTACTAAGGTCTCTAAAAAGATTGGTGTTATGAATCCATTGAAGCCGATTCTTCCCAGTAATGTTGTATTAACATTGTATAATTCGTTCATACTTCCTTATTTAAATTATTCAGTTATTGTCTGGGGTGGCTCAATTTCTCAACATAATAAATTATTTCTCTTACAAAAAAAGAGCTGTACGTATTATTTCTAAAGCAGGTTATTTGGATCACACAACTCCTCTATTTGCCCATTTGAACCTAGTTAAGTTGACTAATATTTATTATTTTAATCTTGGCATATTTATGTTTAAACTAATGAATAATTTATTACCCATTGCTTTAATCATCTTTTCATTTTAACCTCAGATGTTCATTGTTATGTAACCAGAAGTACATCTCGAAAACTGTTGTATCAACATTTTAACCGTACATCTTTATTTAAAAAATAGTCCCCAACAACGTGGAATCAAATGTTGGAATAGTCTGACGGATGTCAAGCAGTCTTGTTCTCTTCATATTTTTAGAAAAAAAATTAAACTTAACTTGCTCAATGATGGTAATTAATTCATTTATTATTTGGCCAGATCTCCTGTAAGTGTAATTGTTTATTGTAGTCCTTGTATGTTGTCCGTAGTTAATGTGTCTGGGTTGGGGTAAGGGTGGGGGATAGGGAAAGGAATAAAAGCTTCGGCTTCTTCTTTTTCCTCAATGTTGACATGTTCTTTTTTCTACACTTAGTTTAATTTTCACATTATCATTTTAACTGTTTGTATTTATATTGTGCTTACTTGTAATGATTGTTTTGTTGCTGCCAACATTGAAATACGTGTGTGAACTTGAAACTTGAATAGGAAGCAAACTGCGAATCCGATTGGGCCTACTGCAAGGTCCATCTAGCAGTCATTGTGTTAGAGAACAACAGAGTCCAGCGAAAGGGCTATCTAGCCCGGCTATTCAGCGCACCAGGGTCAGCCACCTTCATCTTAGGGACCAGCGAAAGGGCTATCTAGCCCGGCTATTCAGCGCACCAGGGTCAGCCACCCTCAGCTTAGAGTCCAGCGAAAGGGCTATCTAGCCCGGCTATATCCAGCGCACCGGGGCCAACCACCCTCAACGGTTCCCGAGTGAACATCAGTGGAGAGAAAATCGTCGCGAAATTTCGGTGAGATACAAGTTGGTACCAAAACAAACAAAAATGGGTCTGAAAAAAAATAGAAAAAAAATAATAAGAGAATTGTCGCTTTTGCCGTTTTGGACGCGATGCGTCTGAAGCATAGAGCTATATTAAATTACTAGAGCGCTAACTCTCCATTCTTACGTGCGGAGATCCTTTGAATCCATTCTGTAGGCAGACATTTTGAATTCATGTGCGTGTTGTAGAACATAATAAAAATAGATGGATTTAATTTTGAAAGTGTACTCTAAATGCAACGCGCGTGCAAGTAGAACAGACGCAAACAACTTTACGCGCGCCATGTCAGTTAAAAAAGTCACGGCAAAATCAACTGCAGCGCGCGAATACACACGCGCATTTGCGATGTTTGCGCTCATTTGCTGATCATGCGTTTCGGATTTGGGCGTATCGGCTATGGTAACGCGTTGTATAGAATACAAACGCAGGTATGCAAATAGCCGTACAAAAGCCGTACACAATTTTGAGGTTTTCATAGGTTTGTGCACAAACATGGATGCGCCCAGCTCGCATCCATTCAGCGCTCTATTAATTTAATATAGCTGTATGGTCGGTCTGAAGCGAATGTTTTGAAAAAAATAATGTGTAGCGCCCTCAAAAGTCGAGGCGCGAATAGTTTTAGTAATGGCGGCGCCCTTGGCCTATTTATATGATTATGAAAAAGCGGTAAGGAACTTTTTCTTTTGCTGTTTTATTTAGAGTTGAAAAGGCAACGTCATTGGTAAAAAGGTGCCTGTTCAGTATAGAGAAAGTTTGTTTTATAAAAGACGCGTATCTTTGATGTATGTTACGTACCGGTGCGGCCAATTTAGAACTTCGTCCCGCACAGACGGCAGAAAGTTTAATAACTCCCAAAGGATAAATTTAGGAATGAAACCAAAAGGTTGAAAGAACAAATCGGAGCAAGCAAATTAGATTATTCAATATTTAATGAATCAAATTAAACAATTAAGCAGGCTAAACAAAACTTGGTTAATAAGCAACACACTGGTTAAGTAAACACAACTTATCTCAAGCACAGATATAAAGCGGCCATGCAAAATAATAAACAGGAGCAAAGTTAACAGCAATGGCAAAAAGCACAATATGAACAGAAAGCTCGGCCAAGCAAAATATACATTAAATTCATATTTACCATTTTAACAGGCCGCTGCTCGGTTAGTGCCTAAAGGATGGCAGTGTAGCCCTTAAGCCAAACACCTAATCGGTAGACCGATAATGCTTCCTCTGCACAAGACTTCGGTCGGGAAAGGCCACGATATCCCAAGAAGGAACGGCAACTCCACACGGCCACGACATCGATGTGAAGACTGGAACCGGCGCCGGCCCAGGCTACACTGCCATACCCTATCACTTAACACATACATAGCACTAACCGAGGGCGATCAAAGATTGTACGGCCCTTAAATACTCTCATCCACCATGACCATCAGAGCGTAACAAATAACTAGAATTGCCACATGCTCCGCAGGTGCGTCTAAAATGCACACCTGGAATGCGAGGCAGGCCCGCGCACAAAGCCAGGGCAAGCCCGTAACACCTCCCTCCATAAAAGAATTTACCTAAAAGGGAAATTTTGAATTTGTTAAGCCACGTGGATGAGAATATTATTAAATATACAATACAATTAATACGATAATTTATACAAAATAATCACGCCAATCTATAATCAATCAAGCACCGGATATTATACACACATAATTATTTTAGTTCGACACTCACTAAAAGATTATCTTGCACAAAATCATTTAGTAGCATCTTGACAATGTGTCGGCTACAATGTTGTTTTTCCCTTTTATGTGCCGAATTTCTCGGTCCAATTCTTGAAGTGCAAGACTCCACCTCAGTAATCTTTGGTTTTTATTTCTCATTTTGGCCAAGAAAGTCAGTGGATTATGATCAGTGAATACCACTACTGGTTTTAATGGAGCTTCAAGATACACATTGAAATGTTGAATTGACAGAATTAAAGCTAAAGCTTCCTTCTCAATAGTGGAATACTTTGCTTGATGTTCGTTTACTTTCTTAGAGAAATAACTGACAGGGTGCATAATACCATGATCATCGGCTTGCATCAACACAGATCCAATACCGACATCACTAACATCGGTTGTAAGTACAAATGGCTTCGTGAAATCTGGAGCAGAGAGAACAGGAGCACTGGCCAACATGACCTTTACGTTATTAAATGCTTGCATACATTCATTACTCCAGATGAATTTCTTATTCTTCTTGAGCAACTCTGTCAATGGTGATACAACATCTGAAAAGTTTCGACAGAACTTACGGTAATACCCTGCCATACCCAAGAATCGCATTAAGTGTTTCCTAGTCTGAGGCTGTGGAAAATCCGATATAGCTTCAACCTTTGAGTTAACATGCCGAATCTTACCCTGTCCTATTTCATGACCCAGAAAGACAACTTTTCCTTTTCCAATTTGACTTTTGTTCAAATTAACCGTCAAGTTGGCCTTAGAAAGTTCTTGAAACAACGCTCTTGTGTATTGCATATGTTCTTCCCAAGTGTTACTATACACTACAATGTCATCTATGTATACTTCGATATTCTGTAACCCTTTACATACGTTATTCATTAATCTTTGAAATGTAGCTGGAGCATTTTTCATACCAAATGGCAATACTGTATACTGGTATAAACCCTGTGGGGTAACAAATGCCGACACTTCTTTGGCTCTTGGGGTAAGAGGCACCTGCCAGTATCCCTTAAGTAAGTCATAAGTACTGACAAACCGAGAATTTCCAATTTTGTCAATACAATCG
>JBAIAA010001537.1:0-40547 GCA_037893245.1 Crossaster papposus
TAATTTTCTTTACATAATTTGGTTTTTTTTTAATTTCCTTGTACTTATTTTTTTTTTCCACTACTGACCACATAATTAGTAACAGGCAAGTTGATTCCCAAGACATGCAATTTTGGGTTTGGTTTTATGTCCAATCTTGACATTTCTTTTGAAGCTTGATATTACTCACTTGGCGCCAGGCGACAGCAAGCAATAAAACTTATGGAAAATTGGTTCCAGATACTTGTTGTCGCTGGGCGTTAAGAACTTGTCAGATTGTCACACTCACCACATCCTCTCATCGGACGTCTTGTTCACAGGGTTGCAGACAAGTAATCTACTAGCCATATAGACCACAATGGATATACACGCACTTACCACAAATGAAAGCTTATTTTCACCATTCTTTTGATTTCCTGTAAAAATTAAAATTGGGGTTCAAGAATGATTTGTTTTTGAAAATTTCCTCTCCAGAGGTAATCAGACCCTAGCTGATTAGTAAGAAAGCCCTTTGCCATTTTGTAAATGATGCCTACAATCAGTGTACATGCAAAATAGAGCACATTTAGGACCTAGTTTGGGCATCCACAATTTTACAGAAATACTGTATGAGCTTACAGTCCTGTTCACGGCTTTTAGCTTTCTTCTTTTTGTACCAACCCTCAAATCATGACCCACAAAATACTCCAACAGCAGACAAAGAACCTTGGGACATGCAAATTGTGATTTGCCCAGGTAGGACATTTTCTGGCCCATATATTTCACTAGCTGCAATCTAACAATCACAGCAGGGAAATGTTGAACAAGAGACTAATGGCATTTGCTGTAATAAAAATCAAACGGGACAAGTCCTAAAACTAATTATCTTGTCAGAAGGTTTTTCACTCACTCTAAAATCACAGATTAAAAAAAAAAAATTAAAGATCCTTTTCATTCTTCTGACGACAGAGGCGGGACATAAACGAAATGTCATCATCTGCACTAATAATTCAAATTTTTGTTTTTTTAAGGATATACCTGAGAATTAATGACCTCAGTGTTAAAGCAGTCCCAGAGAAAAGAAAGAACAAAAAATTGACTGGTGAGAATGTCCGACCCCAATCATTAAATCCTCCAGAATTATGTGGAACTATAGTTAACTGTAGTTGTTTACAAGGACAGTCGGTAGTCATACTGTACTAAGAATTTCAGCTAATGCACATCCTAGCAACAAGTAATACCCAATATCCCCCAACATGATGTCCCGATAAATCACTCCGGATATCAACTTTAGTTTGTCCCTTAATATTTTCACTGTTTACTGAGTGAATATTTCTCAAAGCCAGCATGACACGTAATAAATTCAGATTTGTATTTTTATATTTTTTTATATTTTTTACACAGATTTTATACTTGGGGGCAGAAATATCCGTTATTATTTTGACAAGGCGGAGCTGGTATGATGTTTATGTCCCTGGCGGCGATTGCAAAATTGGGACGATATTTCATTACAGGCCCGAGGACTCGTAAGGACTGTAGCAATATTCCACAAATAATTGAGAACGGATTGCGATTAATGTAAAAATTGTCACCCGGGGTTGGCACACTGCAAAATATGTGGCTACAGATTGATTGGATAATATACAAAGTGAATGATGAGTGAGGCATCACATAGGACTTGTGACGTCAATTAAGAGGAAGAAATATCTAAGCCTATCTTCCAATATCATTCGGGCACAAACGGATTGAACAAAAATATTTTTAAGATAACTGCTTTATTTTTTTATACTAATTGAGTGATTATGGGAATATTTTATTCATATATATATTTTGATATATTATATATTTTGAAATACTCATATATATTTAAATTATTTTGAAATATAACCCCCTAATATATATTTTAAAATATATAATATATAATTTTTGTACAGATCTATATTTTTTTGTTGTGGAGCCAGAGGCAGTGGAATTGAAAGCTTTTCGGGTCACTGATATTTTGTTAAACTCTTGTTAACTTTCTGTGTCCTTGGTTTTCGATATTTCAAAGGAAGCTTAGAGTCATTAATATTTTATACATCAACTAAAAAAAAGGTTTGAACATTAATTTGGGTTGGTACTTTTTGATTTAGTACTTGGGGCAAGTATACTGTCCCTTAAAAGTGCTAATCTGAATTACACTAAGTTTGCAGTTATGAGACAGACAGGGTTTTTTTTGGGGGGCAGCACTACTCGTGACCAATTCCCCACTCAAACCCTTAATACTTCTGTAAAAACCCTCCTCCCCCCCTTCCCCTCTCTACAAATCATAGACACGCTCCTCACTCTTAAGGGAAACAGGTTAATATACAGATGGGACTTCTCTAATGCCATGGGCCTAACGCATGATTAAATCCCTTGCCCAATCATAACAATGATTATTGAGCTTGGTCTTGTGTTACACAGAAAGGGTGGCAGGTTAGAGACAACCTACATGCATACATAGCCACCTAAAATCTGCGATACATAGATGTCGCGATCTGCATTACGGCCCAGCAAGGGATATTTCCTTAATCGGTTTATTTTTCTTGTTGTTATTTCTCCAGGTCATTAGCTGGAATTTTACTCCAGCTGAAATTTAATCTCCAGGTTTTTTTGGTGCGTTTTATTTTGGGGGACCAGGGGAAAGGATTTAACACAAACCCATCATTGCAAAGCCAGCGCACAAATGCCATTAGGTGTATTTAATGTCGATGCAAATTAACCTGTAGACACAAAGATTTGGATCGTGTTCCCGTCATCGTTATGGCATGTTGGTTGGGCTTTTGTGGACAGTATAGTCTCACTTGTATACGTATCGGATAAAACTAGCCACATCACCCCAGGGGGGAAATTGTGTATTTTGCATGAACTAAGTTGTGTGGTTAATTAACGAGAGTACTCAAGTTTTAAGTGCATTGTACTTTGGCATCAGTATTGCTTTGCCTGTTTACACTTTTTGTTTTCCTTGGCTTATTCCTTTGGCTTTTCCTTGGCTTTTCCTTGGCTATTGGTCATAATTGTATGCAGAGGATGATAAAGATGAGTGAAGGCTACACTAACTATGACAGACCCTGTGCTGTTGCAAAAGTTAGGCATAGTTTTTTTCGTCACCATGTTTGTGTGTGTTCGTATTATACAATCAGTGTACAAGTCCAAGGTTTTGAGCATCAACTCAGCAAAGATTCTTCTTAATTTTTTTTACAGGTATCGTATTTAGCAACTTTCCCTGTATATTTTGTGCCACAAGATTGACTACATTTTATCTAACGTTTACATAAATAAGGTCCCTAATTAATTCTGACCTTAACTCATAAACACCCCCCACCCCCCATTCTTGGAAACACAGCTGATCTTAAAACAGAATACAATTATCTATTTAAGACCCCATATTTTTTCTAAATTAAATACATTTTATTGCATGTAGGCTACAATTTCCCTTTTCTTCCAATTTTAGGTCTCAAAAAAAATTGAGGACTTGGTTTCCAACTCCTATATTCCAGAGCGGAGTTGCTATACATGTACTTGCTATACTATACTCTTATATAATTTTTTGTGGAATACATTCACCAGCTCCAATTGTTAAATTTCCTATGAGCATTCCAGAGCTTGGATTTCCCATGTCAAGATATGCCAACAGAAGCATTTGTGTTGCGGTCATATATTCATCTCATTCACCAGGTTTTAAGCAGCTTAGGACCTTGCCTCCCATCAATGAAGACTGACTGACTAGCCCACCCTCCCCCCTGGCCCACCCATACCCACCTTGCCAAGGGCTACAGTCAACCCCCCTATACCCCCTCCCCTCTAAAAAACAGAAGGAAAAACCTTGATCCAAAATTTGCCATATTATGGGATCCAAAAATTGATTTTGAAACATTAAGTATATTCAGGGTTTACCTGTGGGTATTATAGTGAAATCTACCACAGTGCCTTCAAAATGTACAAAGTCGGAATTGTTCCTTGCTCTATGTTGTGAGCAAAGAAAAAAAGTTTGCATGATTAATAAATGGCTATTGATAACCAACATTATAATAAAGTAAACCGTCTACAAAATCAAATTGTAACTGGAAACTGAATGACAACCAGTGGCGTAACTAGGGTGAATTTTAGGAGGGGGGGGGGGGGGGTGGGGGGGGGGAGAGCCAGGGAAGAGCAACGGGATAGATTGCAGTTAATAGCTTACTGATTCTATTGTCCTCCCCCTAGTGTCCGTGTACATCAAAAATTCACAAATGGGACCTCCCCCTAGTTACCGGTACATGTACCACTGCTTGCCAAGAATAGTGGGAAAGAAGTCAGTCTCAGAATTCTACTTTGGAAGAAAAGCAACAGCCGCAGGTGTGAGACTTTTCTAGAAAACTCGAACTTGAAGGAAAAGTAACCCAATGCGGGCTAGCATTTTAGCAAGCAACATGTATGTACAGTAAGTATCTGCAATGTGAGCAATTAGGGTTAAGAGCTGGGGGGTGGGTAAGTAATGGATGACAAATGAGGAAGGAATTTTTATACTTTATGACTTTCCCCAGACTACAGCGTCCCAGGACTAAGGTCTCTGGTAAGGCCATCAGAAAAAAAAGACCCTGACTACACCACAGATGTACATGTACATGTTAATCACCCCTATTAACAGAAAAAAAATATTTATATATTTATATCATGTCTTTCCATTATGATGAATGGTTCAATTGACGTGTTGATTGGTGTATTTTTGCAGGGCAGACTACATCTCTAGGAGAGATGTTGACTACTCCCTGGACGAACCCTTCCTGTCAAGAGGTAGGGACATAAACAAAATTATCAACACAAGAATGATACTAGCGAAATACAGATTGTTATGTTTGGGAATCTCTCTGTGTATTCAACGGGGAGCTATTATTATTAAAGTCGTAGGGCCTTTCGCTAGACCGGTTTTTGTGAACCAGGTCCGGACACAGAATTTCAGTAACTTTTTCAAACTGCTTTTTACAATGCGTCTTCCAGTCCTACATGGGTACAAATCCAACTCAGACAAGGGTTGAGCAGCTAGTGGGGTGGGGGAGGGGCGGGGGGAGGGGGTGGGGGAGGGGCGGGGGGAGGGGCAGGGTGAGGGGGGGGGGGGGCTCAGGGGTAAAGAAATGTAATAAATAAATAAATAAAATAATAAACTGTTATTATTTCCCGAAAAACTTAATGCTTGAACAGCAGCATACGAGTATCCATCAACAAGCGATTTTTATAAAGACAAGTCAGTACAGTTTTAAAAGGCTAGACAGATGATGGGTATTTCTGACAGTCACAGTGCGTATGTCAACTCTACACATTCTACTCCCCCCCTAATTTCAATGCCAATGTTTTGAGACATCCAGCCTTCAGACAAGACTTTGAAAGAAAAAGGGTATGCTTTTCACTATTCTATCATCGATTCTCTGTGTACTATACGCCAAGGGTCTTGTAATAGCCCTGGTCTGTCCAGAGACCAATTTCATGAAGGCTAAGCACACAAAAATTGCTTAGCACAAAAAGGTCTTGCTCAGTAAAACAAATCTTACCAGCCAAAACTCCAATGGCGCTTTCATGCTTAGCAAAACCTCCTCAATTACCAGTCAAAAAACAGTATCTGTCATTGCCTGAAAATTTAGTTTGTACTTTTGTAACCCTGTTTTTGCCAAGGAAGAATGTCATGCTAAGCATTTGTTTTGGTGCTTAGCAGCTCCATGAAATTGGCCCCCAGCTTGCAGTCTTCCACTCAACTTATGAACCAAAAACTATGTTGGTTTTTTCTCAGGCGACCATTTCAAGTACACTAGTAATAGTCTGCCCGCTGCCACAAAGCTAAGACGATATGACTCCAGACAAGTTCCGCTTACAGACTGGTAAAAATAAACCTATTGGATAGCAAGCCAGGAAAAGCTAGTAGTAAAATAGAATGAACTAAAGTTATGTAGATTATTATTTAAAACAAAAAAAACATCTTGGTGATGACGCAAGGGTACGTTACAATAGATGAAGATGATGGTATTATTATGCCAATTAATAAAACATATGGACAAAATTGCTGTTCTCACACAATCTGGTCTTAACCTTTACACGGTACTCCCATTTATCCTTCAGAGCAGAGAGGTAAGCCGTGTTCGCACTGGACTTTTTTGGGGGAACGTTTTTACTGAGACTTATGGTAAAATAAAAATGAGGGTCAAATGTTACCACTGTTCGCACTTGGACTTTCGACACGGAAATTTTTACCGAGACCGTGGTGAGAAAGTAGCCAAGCTGTCATTAAAATGACTCTCGTGAGGGGCCGCTTTGCCGTGACCTTTTGCATTGACCCCGGTGTAACCCATTCGCCGATCGCGCGCCACCGGTTTTTTTTCCGATAAAATCATTGACCCATGCATCGTAGGTACGGTATTGCATCCGTTGTCGTTGCCTTTCTTTCGTCGTAAGACACGTTGACGTTCTTTTATTATCATTTGAAATGATGCACTGGTAGCACCAATCAAACTTCCCGACTGTATCAATAATAATATCTGCCATAATATTGACCAAAGGAACCCCCAACTCTACGTAATCCTTTTTGCAGAACAACATGCAATGTGATCACAATGCGATTTGCATGTATCAGCAGTGCCCGCATGTAAAGAGCGCAATGCGCAAGTTGCCTTTTTTGTATAGCGGTGACCTTGCACTGGAGGGGCCGGGTGGACGTTTTCCCTAGGACGCTTTTACCGAGTCGCGCTGTTCGCACTGGACTTATCGTCTTGGGCAAAGGTGACCAGGGACGTTTTTCCCGGGCAGCAGTTGGCCGGTAGAAGTACCCACTGGACTCGGGAGAAGTACCTGAGAGGAAACGTCATAGGATGTCCGCACCTGGACTTAAACTGAGAAAAGGACCCATCGCTAGTATAGTTTTATCATTTTAAGTCCAGTTTGCGAACATGGCTAATACTAGTAAAATGTCTTGCCCCAGGAACTCAAGAACGCATTTCCCCGACAAGGGGCCACAAATCTTGATATACAGGTTTTAGTAGATGTTGTCCAACCCTACTTACCTTTCATTATTCTCCTTGTTCTAACTTAATTCTACAATACCAGTACATAATAGAATTAACTTACATGTAAGGGTCCTTAGATTTTTAAAGAGGAGGTAGCATTGCCCCTATTGTTACCCTTTGTTACCGATACCCCATAAGGACCAACCAGTAAATAATGAACTCTGTCCCAGTCTCTACGTCCATACCTACGTTCCCTTTATTTATTTTTCACTATAACCTAACCCCAATTTTATTTTTTTTTAAAGCTCTTTTTCTTGAGAGGGAAAAAAACTGCATGTGATACCTGTGCAAGTCCATACTTCATACACTCTTCCTGCACCCAGTGGTACTATTCATTTGTTCGTAGGTCCACACAGACAGCTCCCACATGAATGGGGGCACCCACCTGGACTGTGGGTTTTGAAGCTCCAAAACTGACAGGGGGGGGGGGGTTAAAACCAGCCTGGACACAATCAGTCAAAAAGTTACAGTGTGGCATTACATACAGCAAGCATGGGCGCCCCAAGACAACCCACTTCCTCCTGGACTAACTCAAGAAGAATCTTCGGAATCGGAATACATAAATCAACTTCTCTCCCTGGTCCTCTAACACAGCACCAAAAGCTAAAGACAAGGCCTATATGCAACAATTTATTTTGACAGCAGCGCTGTACCAACATACTGTTTTTTAGGATTTTCTTTCCTTGTTGACTCAAACTGACCAACATTTATCTGCTCCACTCAGAAAGAGGGACAAGGGCGATAAATTAACTTTTGGATTGGTAGGCTTTGAGCAAGGCATGGGAGGAGGGAATTGGGCAACATGCACGGATCGTCCGTCAATCTGACAAGATGGGTAAACTACTACTGCTTCTTGTTAAAACAAAAAAACCTAAAAAAATGCATGCTAGAAATGTGGTCCAAGAAGACGACTCGCAAATCACTAGTGTGTCTAGCGATACGTCTTGACTCTGGAATCAGCATCCCACTTCTCCCTGCCTCGGATTAAACGCACGACTGCACATCAACCCATTGTCCAGTAGCTGCAACTGCACAATGGCTGGGCATGCAGCTGTCTCCACAGTGCCGTGTTCTAGGGCACGGCACAGCTGTTCCCTAGCATTCTGGATGGAAAATGCGGGCATTATCTAAGCCACTTCCCATCGTCAAGGGGTTAAAAAAGAGACTGTGGCGGACTCTGTGTTGTCACCAAAACAACAATTTGGCAACCAAACAAAAGGTCGCCTTTGGTGTGACTGGAATATGTGGGGATCTTTGTGAACACTTGCGCTGTGATTATTTAGGATATTTTAAATTGCTGAAAGATCCTTTTTCCTTTATTATTTGAGATAAACAATGACAAAGGATGGAATCTCACTGTACATGTACGCTGAGTTCACCAACAACCGACTTCCTATGACCCGATACGCATAACATTTTTGCCAGTATTACGCACTCAGCTCTTTATTAATTTGATACTCATACTCAAGTGGGAATTGCATTTGTCTGTTGTCCCTGACTCTCCTAATTACTTTTTCGCTAAGAATATCATAGCAGGAACCAGACGCTTAAAATGATGTCAGGCAAGATGGCATTCGATATAAAGGAATCATCAACTCTCGTTTCTTTATTTCACTATATATATATTTGCACCAGGACTGTAAGGTAATTAACAGATGTATAGAAACTAAATTGATTCTCAAGGAAAACAAGTGAAAACTGAATTGACACTGCTTCAGACCAAGCTGGGAAAAGAGGGAGGGGCAGTTCAGAAACAAAATTGGGGGGAAGGGGAAAAGGTCAAGCCTTTAATTTTGAAAAGAAGCAGTAATATGTAGGACTCCCGGAAAGTACCCCTCACCTCAAAAATCCACACACACAGTAGTGGCAACCACTTAAGTCTTGAACAGGTCAATGCAATCAGTGATGCGAAGAAACAAATTTGTTCCATGATTCAATCAAAATGTGGTTGAAACCAGTCCCAAAATTCTAACATCTCACTTTTGGATCAAGGTTTCAATATTTACTGGAGCAGTGAGAAGCACTCACTTCCTGTGGGCGACCCAGGGGAACCATTAGGGCATCAGAGCAGGCGCCTGTCATGTTCCCCCTAGACCAGACCGGCAGGGCAGAGAAGGAGACATGAGTGGGGAACCCAGACTCCTGCAAGAAACCAGAACACTCTTCAGTGAAGGGATCCAGGAAAGTTTGTTGGTCTGGACAGGGAGTTTTATTTCTGAAGGGTGCCAGAGAGAAGGCAAATGAGAGAGAAGCTGATTAATCATTGCTTATCCTCTTCAATGAATGGACAGCTCATTCTGACAGGTAGCTGGATAGCTAGCTTTGTGTGTCTACATCTAGACTATGGAGCTGCTAAGCACAAAATATAGCTTATAATTGATGATGAAAACTCATGGCAAAAACAGGGTAAAAACCAAATTGTCAGATGATGTAATTATGTTTGTTATTGTTTAATTTAGCAATTTTTTGCTAAGTGTTAAGCTAACAGTTCTGGCGCAAAATGCAACTAAGCGCCAGGCTAAAAACAAATTACTGTACTGGTATGCTAGCACTAAGATGAGCTCAATTGATATATTAAAATCAGTTATCATTGGAAGTGGCATTTAGCAGCTTTGCTCCTCAACTTCACTAGTTTTAGCTAGTAACCTGTTTTGACTTTTGTTTTGTGCTCATCAATGTTTGTGCTTAGGCATCTCCATGAAGTGGCTCTGGTGGTTGGGGAGATGCTGATTCAAGGCTGATAGCTGGGGGGGGGGTGGGGGGGGGGGGGGGATTGGAGAACTCCTTTGGGGCAACAATAATTGTCCAACAAGCAAGGATATTTGGACATAATTGTTTTAGACAGCTGGCCCAGCAGGGAATAGTTGCTCAGAACAAGCAGGAAGACAAGTAGGCATTGACATAGCAGTGACAAGCTATGTCTTAATACTTACAAAAAGAGTTACATTAAAGTGATGTCTCATTCATAAAGTCACCTGTTTTTACCTTTTAGAATATCATACTCGGAACAATTAAACCAAAAAAATAGGTGAAAAGGGAATATCAAACAAATTAATATGAAATACCTTACTGGACTGTTGGTGAAATGACGGTCTAAATCATCCCTGTTCAATTATTGCATCTGGTGTGCTGATCATTTATTAAACAAATATTATGTATAAACCAGGATAGACTGGTTACCTGAACTTACAATTCCTCCGTTACAGTTGCTCTGTTTCATCTTCAATAGGTAGTATACACCATTGTCATTGCTTGAAATTATCATGAATTGAGTAGATTTGGGGGGTGTATTTATAGATATATCGTTTACTGAGCTGTCCGAAGTTTTAGGATTCATGGATGCCCCGAGAAAAGCACGAAAACAGCGTTTTTTTCAACCGGCATCGAGCAGTTTTCTTATGTATCTTTGTTGTTTTCGCAGCTCGCCGTCCGCCGATCGCGGAATTTTTTCATTATAAAATTTTATTTTTCTGAAGAATTACAGGATATCTAGCGCAATCATTTGCTGGATTGCCAGAATCAACATTTACTTTCAGATGATGTAGATATTTTCTTAATAATTCGGTAGTAAATATTTTCGATATCTGCAAATGTGTATCCTACCCTTTAGTGCTCAATAAGACACTTGCAACAAAGCCTGCACTCATAAGAGACAGCCTACTTCAATATAACACTTATTACTCCAGGGGCAACTAGGCAACTCTTCTCTCTTACTCCAAGGCAAATTGAATGACACAGTCCACCTTTAGAAAAGCAAGGTCACCCAGCCCCTCACCCAGCTCTCAGACCTCAAGCCCTCAGGGGTACCAAGACCACCAGAGGCATTCCAACACTAACTCAGGGCTAACACACCCCCCACCCACCCCCCCCCCCCCCTAAAAAAAGTGTGCCCCAATACTTAATTGTTGCAATCAACATGCATGACCCACATTTATGCTTGGAGTATTAGCTGAGATGGAAGTCGATGAGAGATATTTCGCAGGTGGAACCGGTATTTAGCAGCAATATGCAAGGACAAATTACCACTAGGGGGGCACCCAGAATTTACAACACTATGAAGTACCTGTTAGTGGGCTTATAATTTCAATTGTTTGGGTCTGGTCCAGCCACCCAGCACCACCATTTCCATTTCAATGTGCTCCCTCTGTTGATAGCAAATTTGAGATCTGTCAGGCAAAGTTGGATTTTCCTTTTGGCAGATTAAGCCTGTTTTTTTACAAATGAGAAATGTAGAGGGATTGGGAAATTTAAGCTTAAAAGCGTAAACCATTAACATTGAGATGCTGAAATTGCGGAGATGGATATATTTTTCGGACAACAAAATTTACTTACCGATACTTTAAGGCAGAGTCTAATCTTCTGGAAGGCGTCAGCTATTTTTGTACACGGATATTAAATTTGTTGGCAGACTGTAAATATAAACTCCCCTAAAAGGGGGAACAACCTAACAACTCAGCACCAACATGAATTAATAAATTAAACAAATAAATAAATAAATAAATCAAAAGACAGGACAGAGCAACCCAGACAAACTTCCACACTTTTTGTCCATCATATCATTTCACAGCTTGAAGTCATTAAAACAACCATGTCATTAAGATTTACAGTTTTTTTATGTTTTTTTTTTTTGGGGGCACCATTTGGGTTTAACAATGAGTAAAGTCAGAACCTCAGTTCAATTCCCAGGGTGTGAGTTTAGGGGACCAGGAGAATGGCGCCAAACCCAGATGGCCATCAAGCAATGTCAGGGGCCGCGACGAACCATCAACAACAAGCTCCCTCAAGTCCCATTGAGTCTCCACAAAAAAAGCTTCCCCTTGACTGAGCATGAAGACACCCAGTAAAAAAAGACAGAAGAGGAAAGTGTCCCTTGGACTTGTTGAAAGCTTCAAGGAATGTAGGGAGTAGTAAGAAAGGCAGGACCCGCCAGGCTCCAGACTCAGTCAACCTTGAGGACCATGAATTGAATAGCTGCCATCAATTTAGAGATGCCAGCACCTGTTTCGTGGGGTGGCAGTGTGTCAGAGGAGAGGAGATTCAGGATGTTGTTATACTGGTAAAACTTCCTCCCAAAGGGTTAAAGACCTTGTTTCGTTTTTGGTTTATGACTTTTCTCTGTAGTACATCATACAAAATTCCATTTCCCTGGTGGAAGGGAGATCTTAGCCCTTGAGTCAGTGGTACATTAACAGGACATTCATTCACTCATGTTTGGTTCACGGCAAGGGGCATGTATAAAAGCAGAATCTGTTGATAGCCAACTAAATAGCTTGCAATCCAATCCTGTTCTCTCTTGTCAGAAGGCACTCACTACATCCCTTTTTGCTCTATATTACTTGATCATTCTCCCCCCCCCCCCCCCCCCCCCACCCCCCCCCCAATCCCAGAGGCAGCTGTGGATTTTTACACCTTCAATCACGTTGCATTACCGCTGGTGACAAAGTAATGGGCCAGTGTTCTGTAGAAGCAATCCATGGTAGAAATCTTGGAGCCTGCTTCTGAATGATGTGTTCGCAAGTGTAAACTTATGAAACCCCCCCTTCCCCTTTTTTTTTCCCCTTCTACAAGAACCTGTTTCCAATTCTTACATGGCCCTTTTGTTTTGCCTTAACAGGGTCAAGCCTTTGGTTTGACCGAGGGCCAGCCCAAGTTGAAAACTATAGCATGCAATGGGCTGTTAAATGTAAGTTGGCAATGGGGGGGGGGGAAAATTCATCACAGGATCATCAGTCTCCAGCCTTGGTCATCATTCCCAAGACATGCTCCCATCCAGCCTGCACACGTTAGGAAAGACACTCAACCTTCCCTTGTTAATGTTGGGAGGTTGTTCGTGGTGGTTTGTTCTTGAGCATGATGTCAAAATCAGTATCTGCTGTGAAAAAAACCTAGTCTAGGCATGGAGGAACTTCTTATTCCTCTATGGTCTAGGTTTAAAAAATCAAATCCGAAGAAGGAATATGCCAGCTCTTCAGAAGAAATGAAGAACAGACTATAAAAATCAAATCACCTTTATTCTGGGAGAAAAAATGCTATCCCCTAGTTTCGAATTGGCAAGTCGCCTTGAATTAAAGGACCGGGACGTCAAGGAATTTGCAGAAATCTTTAGTTACCAAAATATAATCTCCAGAGCAGTCAGCAACTGGTCATTCGACATTATTGACACTTCAGTAAGAGAACAAAACCAACATAACGAAACCGTTTCCTGCTGGACACATTAGTAGGAAACTCCCTTTGGGTCCAGTTTTACTCCTGCTCATATTCTGAAGGAGGAAATTCCCAGACTGGAAGAAGGGGATATCATTAGGATGCATGAAAAATGGCCACAGGTGAAGACTGTAGCATGTCTAAGGTGCTAGATCTCAAAACAGCCGTTTTTTTTCTCTACTTCTCGTTGACATTGATGGCGAAGATTTGTTTCCAGATCAAGTGTCAACGCATGGGCCCAAATGCGATTCCCACCCCTAAAGGTTTGCATGGCATGCCCGATATGACTTTCTCCAAAATACCCCCAATTGACTATACTGTTATTTTATTTTTTTGGCTGGGTTAACCTTTTCAAACTCCTCCCGGGGATGTGTGGTGGTTCCTTCTGCAGAGTGTCATTTATTACTTGTCCCCAGAGACTGGTTGAGGTTTTTTTTTAGAGGGAGACTGGGGGACCGACAATTATTGTTGTGTAGAAGATCAAGGTCAGCTGTGAGGATGGGGACCTCAATCAGGTGATCAATAACTCAAGTGTCCCGGGTAGAAGGATTTGTATGCGTCATACCAACAGGAGGTCAAAGTTATTAGGTTAGGCCGAAAGGCATGCCAAAATACACGGGCGGCGGCAATAAATGATAACAAAACAATATGTGGAATTTCATTTGGAGGAAAAAATGATATTACGAAGACAGTATACATGTGGTGTGCAGTTCCAAAGTCCTGGTGGGGGGGGGGGGGGGGGGCAGACTTGGGGGGGGGGGGGAAGGACTTGGGGGGGGGGGGGGGGGTGTGGGACCTGGGAGGGGGGACTGGGGGAGTTTGTTTTTTGGGGGGGGGGGGTTTTTTTTTAGGGTGGGGTTTGTCAACCCTTACAAGTAATGGCGTGCAAACCTACTTGGCAATACTGTGCAAACCCTTTTCTTTGAGTTTCAACAGTTAAGTCACTTTTTGAGTTTTGAGTTTGAGTTTCGAGTCGACTTTTTGAGTTTTGAGTTTTGAGTCGACCTTTTTGAGTTCAGGGCGACTTGTTGAGTTTGAGTCTGACTTTTCAAGTCTCGAGGCAGGGCTTTTTAAGGTTTCAAGTTGATTTTGAGTTTCGAGTACCCTGCAGTACTGACTTCAAAATCAGACCAATAGGTATTATCCAAACCATGGCCTTGCCTTGCCTTCAGCATCGGCCTCAGCACTATCTCTAGACCAAAGATGCATGTTGAAGTTGGGGACATTATCCAGTACCAAAATAAGTTTTTACAGTTTTACAGGCACTTGCTCTCAAATGATTCTCAAGTCATCCATGAAGGCCAAAGCCAAGATCTGAAACCAAAAATTGAAAAAATGGCTCACAAAAGAACCATCAGAATGTAAGTTTATTAAAATTAGCTTGTCAAAACTGTTGCTTTTGTTCTTATTCTTACACAGTTTCCCCAGATGAAAAGGTTCATGTGATTTTTTTTATTTCAGGTTACAGCTCACCAAATTATTAGTAATTTACCTTTAATAAAGCACATGGTTGCTTTAGTTTTTACACCTAATGTCATCTTTAT
The DNA here is from genome assembly GCA_037893245.1 of Crossaster papposus. Taxonomy (NCBI): domain Eukaryota; kingdom Metazoa; phylum Echinodermata; class Asteroidea; order Velatida; family Solasteridae; genus Crossaster; species Crossaster papposus. The sequence continues at coordinate 14,759 of JBAIAA010001537.1, forward strand.
CTTGGTTTAAAAAATAAAAGGCAAAACAAAAATATCACCTTGTGTTTTTATGTGGATTAGGAATATCCCTCTTGCCCATCAACAACTAGGGTCAAACATATAAATCTCTTCTCTCTCAGCAATAACACAAACTATTGCCAGGTCATGCCCCATGGGGATATAGAGAAGCCCTTAACAAGCGCTGAAACATTTACTGCCATCACAATAAAAGACGGAAACAGAAGTTAGTGCAGTAAGATATAAGAGCAGAAGTTCCAGGAATCTGGGGATTCGTTTTAGTTACCAGATCTAGGGGGATGCATAGGTAACAATAGTCTGTAGTTTAAGTGGTGGTATACAGAAGTTGGTGCAGTAAAGAGTCTGTTTATATCTCCATGGGTCAATATTTGACTCTGGAACAGTGGACTGTGTGGCCAAGTGATTTGGCTGTTGGTCTATGGAAACATTGATCTCAAAACAAGCCAGTCTAGTGTTTGACGACCTTGTTTAAAAGCTAGCTGATACACCATTGTAACTTGCTTGAATTATCCATGAATCAGTAGATTTTGGTGGGTTGTATTTTATAGTAAATATCGTTTAACTGACTTGCTGTCCCGAAGTTTAACAATCACATGGATGTCAAAAAAAAAAAAAGAACGAAAAACAGCGTTTGTTCCTAAACCGGGCTCGTGCGCAGCAGTAATTCTTATGTTATTTGTGTTTTTTCGCCGATCCGCCGTCCTGCGATCAGCGAATTTTTCTTTATAAAAATCATTTTTTTCAGAATAATCTAGTGCAATCCTTTTGCTGGATGCTTAGATTCAATATTTACTTTCATATGAGTAAGATATTACCTAATAATTCGGTGGTGATACAATTTTTCAGATATCTGCAATTGGTGTATACTACGGTACAATGTACCTTTAATAGGACAGTTAATTATAATCCCTTGTTGTTGTTGTGTTGGTCCTTAGTTGAACTTGTTCCCAGTCCCAGTAAATTGTAAGGTGTACTTGCCCTGCAGTCCAGTATATATTTTACTGAAATTCAACCCCAGATCTCTTGTGAGGGGGTATGGGGTTGAGAATGTTACTTTAAAAAAATGATAACCCTTAACATTTTCAAATTAGTCAGAATATTGGTCTTGGATCCAGAGATTTGTTTACAACCAACATTTTCTTATATTATACACCCATGTTTCAAACCCCAGCTTTTGTTTCCTGTTTCTGGGCTTCCCCTTATTATGCAGTTTGGCAATAGGGTTGCAGCGGGAGAACGGAGCCCCAATCCGGGGTTTGGGAAAACGGCCCTAAATTATCTTAATTACGACAATCACAATTCCCACAATAACAATTAAACACACAAAGATTCCAGCTTTCCCTTTAGTTCAACGCACTACTACAAGAATTACTGCATTAGCTGGAGGGGAATATGCACAAATGTGTTGCAATACACTACAACTGATCTTAATAAAGATTGTCCAAATGCCACTGCAACTCTTTTCTCAAACCAAATTTTGTTTGGCTGATTATGATCAGAGAATTATATGGGCGACTTCTACACCGCCTCCCCCAAAAAAAATCTTCTTCTGTCCATTCCTGTTTTCGCAAGGGTTTAATTAAACAAGAGGGTGCAACAATATAGGTGTACGCCTCACAAGTGCGGATATACAGAAAAATACAAATACCGGCATCTTCTTAGTGGGTCTTAGACTAGAAAAAGTACGAAGTCAAGAATGCAAAAGTCAACTTCACCTCGTTACACCCTGTTTATTAAGGAGGATTTCCACAAAGCTCCATAGTTTATTAAATGTCTTCACATCACAGGTGGGAAAAATCTCTCGAAAAATCATATGGGTTGTTATATGTAGTATTTTATGTGGTGCATTGACAACCATTTTTTCTTGTACATGTAGGTAAAAATGTAACTTTGCTTTTTGCTGCCAACCAGGAGTTCTTAACCATACACTATTTGTTTACATGGCAACTATCTAAAACATTTGTGCAGTAGGTCATACATTGGGTTACATTGACAACAAAAGTGTAGGACCAAAGAATTCAATATATTTATTTCAACTAACAGGGACGTTTAAAATAAATCAGGAGTTAGTTTTAGAAGAATAGCACAGCCTTGAATTTCTAATTTGAATTTTGGAAGGTCCAGAGAATCGAATCATTCCCTTGACTTAGCATTCAAAGGGTTAGCAAATAATTGGCAGAGGATTTACGTGCCAACCGAGATCCCCAGAGGCAAAAGTACAGATAGGACCACTGGTATAAGCGCATATATTGTGTATTTGCCTAAAAGACTCCTTTAACCCTATCGTTTGACAGCACAAAATATGCACAAATGCCCCGAGTCCAGCCTTTTGCATTTGTGTTCCTATGGGAAACACAATCTTCACAGCTTACAATGTACAAACTCTGTACTCAAAAAGACACAGTCCTGCTACATTTTTGTGCTGCTGCTGAACAACTGACCCCAAATATTGACTTCCGCATTTTTAAATACCATGTTCCCATTTTTGTTTTTACGGTTAGAACTTCAGGGGATTTCCAGTATTAAAAAAGGATTCTTATTAAAAACAAATTCTAATATCAGAGAAATCCTCACAAAAATTCTTACCTGAAAATATGCAATCTTGAAAAAAATCTCCCCCGTGTCATATAATGTAGGACTACAATGTTTGATCAGTGCTTATTAGGTCCCCAGCTAATGCATGTACGAGTCATACACAGAAGCCAAGCCAAGCAAACAGCGAGTGAATTCCCTGTCAATCCCCCCCCCCCCCCCCCCCTCTCCCCCACCCCTATTACCCGCCAAACAATACAAAAATCATGATTAATATAGACCAGGAGGAGCAAATTGGCTACATGAGCCTCGGCCAGCCCATTGATTGGTTTGTTTTTGGCCACTGGAGCAACAATTAGCCCCGGTGTTGATCGGGCGGCAGGCAATATCCCTGCAATCGATTGTATTCTAAAGAAAAGCTTCCAATAAAAATGTTATCAGCCGAGGCAAGGCCCAAAGTTAAACATCCTCACATATGAGGAGAGAGAGAGGAGAGAGAAGGAGAGGGAGAGAGTGCTATCAAAATCCAGTTTTGTGTGAAGAGCGCTGGCTAAGAGAAGACAAACACAGCGAGGCTATTAATTCATCCATCAATGATGCTCGGTCGTAGCGGTAGCTCCGTCAAGACCACGCGTAGGACAACCTCACAAAGGCACTATAACAAGGTGAAGTACGGAGGAGGAAAAAAACTCCAGCATGATTAACACTGCATCAGATTATCTTCGGCTTCAATTGCTCACCTGAAGAAGAAAGCGTATGGGGGGGGGGGGGGGGGGGGGGGGGGGGGGGGGAGGGGGAGGGGGGGGGGGGACAAAGGCTCCATGCGCCAAAAGTGCTGTCAGGATGTAATCAAGTACTTATTTGAGGATTCGCATAATTGGAAAAACGAGGTTAAAGGAAAACAATAAACAAACAGAGGGGAAAAAGGAATCTTTGGGAGGTATTCTTTTGCACTGAAATAATGTAGTACATCTAGTGAGGTAGGTATTACCTGTTGACAGTGTTTTTGTATTTGTATACAATTGAGGATTTTGTTCTCTTACGTGATCATATTTGCCTTGCTAGCATCACTCTTAAATTTAATATTGTAAAGTTAATTATTGGTATGTGACTAACATTTATGCCTAAATTTTGAGGTTTAAAGGAAGAGCACAAAAGTAAGATGCAAATTATAGGATTTTACTACTCCATTAAAGTCTGAACTGCAAGACTTTTTCAAATTCAAGGCGCTAGAGGTGGTACAGTAGCAAATGCACCTTGTTCAAAATGACGCAAACAATTAAAAAGGATCGGTGTGTTGCTGCCACCGAAATGTCTTCATAGAGAGTCCAGTACAAAGAGAACTGCAATGCCCAGTGTCATTGAGCTTAAGAGACCAAAGGCCAAAGTAATTTCTGCAGATAATGTATGTTTACATGCGGTCCAACAGCATGAACAGTTAGGCAGATTCCCCCACGACCAATGTAGGTACGTACATACAGACATGTACCTACAGTGTACATGTAGCATGTTACCACTATAAAAGTTAGGCAATAAAACAGCATGCTTGCAGGGTTTGGCAGTTCAACGACTATACTATGTGTACATTTCCATTTAGCCCAACATGAACAATTCGCAATATTTAAACCCTAACAGCCCTCAATCCTCCAAAATTTATATGAATTTGCACACACCCTAGAGAAGTTAGGGATAAACACTACAAAACGAGAGAGTGTTTTCCCATGAATAATAACATCAGACCACAGAGTGTTATTTTTATATTTTGTTTCATAATTCCCAGTTCTTATTACTTCTCCTAAACTAAATCAAGTTCAAACATAAAATTGAAGGCATAAAAATTGGGATTCCCTAAATAACAACTTGCATTGGAAACGGTCCGGCTGAAAATGTATATTTAACCATCAGACGGAAAATGTTAATTAGTTTTTTTACTCCTCGAAAAAAATACCTGACAAAAATTGACGATGCCCAGCATGTTAAAAATTCTGAGAAGTATTACTACATCTGGTAGTCCAAAGTAACCAATAAATTACAAGGGCAAAAATGTAGAGGAACTGGCAACAGATGCAGGCATAGCGGTAGGCTACGTGCCCAATGTGTACCAGATTCTAGAGCTAGAATGCCAACGATTAGTCAAACACCAGACTTCTTTGAATACATCGCAGGCCCGCACATTAGCAAGGAACATTTTCACTCGTCAACTAGCGAAGCCCGGTAGTGGCTGTATTTAATATTCTCAATATTTCATTTGAATTCGTTCAGTTCGAGTTCTTTGTGGCAATTAAAGGCTTCGGACCTTTAAAGTGCAATAGTTTTTTTTTATCCTTCTTGTCGTTTTATAAATACCAGGGTTTCAAGCAGATCCACAAGTAAATAAGATCAGTATAAAAAAAAATCACAAAATAAATCTAAAACAAGACAAAAGTAGGACTTAAGAGGGCATAATCAAGATAAAAGTAGGCCTTTTGCAGGTTTTCAGGAGTAGTTTTTAGTGATACTCACCAATATCCACAGGCATCATGAGCCTCACTTGGTATGTTTTGCATTCATTGCACCATCTTCATTCTAGGCGCTTGAATACTTGTACAGGGTCAGTCCTCCTACGCGTCCACTAGACAAAAAAAGTAGAATCAAGTAGACAAAAGTAGGTACATGTAGTGAATACTTGGAAAGCCTGAAATTGTATAAACTCGGGCTTTGAGAGCTTGTGAGAATGAATTTCCAATCTGACTCAGGTGGGACTTGAACCCACAACCCCTGCTTACTATAGCACAGCTACAACAGACACCATCTGACCACTGAGCTTACTGGCCTCAGATGGCTGGTTTCTACTCCTTAACTTGAGTTTGCTTCAAACTAGCATTCTTGGAGATGTTATACCTAAGCTCTTTTCACACTACTGCCTGTCAACTTTAAGTTGAACTCACCCCTGACCGAACCTGCTGCTGCCCAGTTTAAGTTTTTTTTAAATTGTAACCTTGTTGTTTAAAAATCTTATTACTGGTCTGGAGCAGGGTTGAGTTCAAACCCAATCTTGGGTGACAGAGGGTTGGTGCGGGGTTGAACTTATGCTGCATGTTTTTAATACCCTGCAATAACCCCCCAAAAAATTTGTGCCAGAAAGGCTTTAGTGAGCTCTGCACACAATAATGCCTGATTGCTCAGACAAGCCAAGAAGCACTATGACAAACTTTCAAGTCAGTCATAAAACCAATTTGAAATTGATCACAGACTTGATGCAAGTTGAGTGCGTGACAGATACAATGCTACATACCACACAGACTTGATGCAAGTTGAGTGCTGACAGATACAATGCTACATACCAATATGGTTTGGATTGCATTACATCCCCTTCCACTAACCAATAGTCTCTAGAACCCCCCTTTTCCAACAAACTCTCTGGGCAGAACATTAAGAGCTTTGATGGGCCAGAGTATGTTGGAAAGTGACAAGGATAATGGCTAAGGGAGGAGTACGTAAAACCCTGATGGTAGTCCTTTACTTTGAGAAGGATGATGAAGTTGTCGACAAACACATGTCAGGAATGGTTTAGGTATAGGATAGGTGGACAAGGACAGTTGGTCAAGTTGGAAGAGGGATGATGATGATGATCAAAAGGGTAAGGAACACAATTTGCCAAAATGTTTTTTTGCCAATGGGAAAAGAATGTTGTATCCTGGCGCCACTTCATATATTATTTAAATGAATGTCAGTCATTGCAAAATGTTAACAAGAACGAGATTTTAACCTTTCCAATTTTGTTAGAAAGAACTTTGAAAATGCACTTGACTCTCAAAAAAACTTTGTATGTTGCCAAAGAAGTGGCGTCAGGATACTACATTCTTTCCTCACATGGCTATGTTATTATTATTATTTAGTTTGGTTTACTTTTTTTTCTCATTTGTGATTTGACAATGACATGGCCATTTTTCAAGGTGCAGTGTTATTTTCAGCCCCAGGGTGGGGCAAAACCAGCGGGCCTGGGGTGGGGGGACCCTGACTGTTCTAAGACCATATTCAAAGCCTTAAGGGGGGGGAGAGGTGTCACTCTCCTTACAGCGGGTACTAATTAGTCCTGGCACTGATCAAGCTGCAACTAAACAGGCTGCACTGCAGGTAGGAATTCCTGATAAGGAATATTGACAGTTCTGGGTCCCAATTTGACAGCTCTACTTGTTCCATAAGCGATTTTTTGATGTATAATGAGGGAAAATTGTATACTTAGAAAATGTTGTACTCAGAAAATTTTGTGCAAAAATAATGAAGGTCAGTCAGTGCAAAAATGTTGAAAAGACATGAATCTGGGAATGAGAAACATTTATAATTTGGTTAGGAAATACTTTTCTCGACTCTCCATATACTTTGTACACAACTTCTGAAGTATCATAGCTTCAAAATACTACATTGTTTCCTTTTGGGCCAAGGACATTTTGTGCCAAGGAAGTTTTGTGCCAAGGAAATTTTGCGCTACAGACATTTTGTGCTAGTTTTTTTCCCAAAGAAATGTTGTTCTAACAGTTACAGTGTTTACGTGCTTAAGGCATGTTCCCATTGGACTTAATTTTGTTAAAGTACCGCGACTTTTCTTTAGAACGACAAAATTAAATCCAATGGGGACGCACGGTAAACACACCTCCCTGTCTATTTACCGCGACCGTGATGTAAAAAAAAACAGGCCGAAAGAGGTCGCGGGAGACTTCCGCGCAGCCACGGTAAATTATCAGGGCCGCTAAAAAGTCCAATGGGAACGCTCCGCGCTGTAAACCTACCGCGACCACGCAGTAAAACGCTATGCAAACAACAACACTTTCTGTATACGTCACAACTATACACAGTCTCGAACAGCGAATGAACCGTTCCGTCGCGGAATATAAGTCCAGGTGGGAACGGCGCGGGGTAGATTCACGCTAAGGAATGCCGCGGTAAGTTTCCGCGGAAGAAAAAGTCCAATGGGAACACGGCTTTAGTCAAAGCATAGAGCAAAGAACTAAGATCAAAGTTTGTACCGCAAAATGAATCAGACAGTTTATAATATTATGGAACAGCACGAAATGAATGTCAATTGTCACTGCCCTGTTCTACTTCTAGAAACTCCATCTGTCTGATTTCATCGTTCTGCTATAAAACCACAGCACAACACCATGTCCCCAGTCCAGTTATATCCTGCATGTCTCTTTCTGTGAGTGGGACACCAACTAATTGAAGAACTAAAGATTCATCAGAGCATTTAGTTGCATACTACAGTGCTCTAGTTTCCAACTACATGTAGTTATTACTGACCAAGATTCCAATCAACAGTAGGTGGTACACAGACTCCAAAAAAACTCCCTGAGGAAAAAAAAACAATAATAAATAGCTTAACAAAATCCCTACCTTCAATCACTAAAAACCTACACAAAAATCACATTGAGTTAAAGCGCTTAAACAACTGTAATGACAATAAACAGAGGTGTCAGCTGAAGAAGTGAGGAGACAATTTCTGGACTTGGTGCTGATGGTTAGGGCCAGCAGGGGGTATCTGTAATGAGTGTCAGCAAACCATGGGTAGCTTGCTGTGTGGGTCCCCAATTAACACATTTGTTAGGAGAATTTGAACCAGGAGGGGTTGGCTGGCCTTCTGGCAGGGGCAGCGCGATGGGGAGGCTCATAGACTTGACGAAACCACCATCCACCACCCAAACAAAATATATAAAGGTGTTTTTACAGTTGTGTCAGATGACAATAAAGAAGTATCTGTTTATTTGTGAGATATTGAATAGGTTGTATTGGTAGAGGTTGACACACAAAAAACAACACAGGGTGTAATATTTCAGCAAGTCCGGGGATCAAATAGAGATCTCATTCAGATATTAATTATTACTATAGATTGACACAGTATATAGAGCAGATATAGATATAGATATATCGTCCTTGATTTATGTTTTATGGTCATTTTGCCTCTGAAGGTCTTGTTAAATTTTGAAATCTCAAGTAAATCAGAAAGAAGTTGGTGTCCATTTTCAAAATTGAATTGCTAATTTTCTAGCCTTGTATTTGTTGAGCTTTCGAATGAGACATTCCATGAAAAAAAATGGCCAACGGCGAGTAATTATTTAATTAAAATCAAATTTTAAATTAGGAGCGTCCTGCCAAAAAAAAACACAAAAAAAAAATAAAAATGTGTATACATTACATGTATATATTGCCTATTTTTTTTTCATAATAAGCCTGTCCAGCCCACATATGGGTTCTGCTCTTATTCCTCCATGGTACAAGAGAGCATTGTTATTTTTTGTTGGCAGGCAAGGTCACTCGAGGTCAGCATGTATAACAACACAGTGAAATCAGCAGGGTGTCTGTGTATCAGTGTCACCCACCCCAGGGGAAGGTTTGGATGGATTCTTGACATATGGGTACATTTTCTTCTTGGTTGTCATCTTTTATATGTTTTTTATCTTTAAACCCAAAAAAACCCACTTTTTCTATTGCAGGTGTTTGAACCCTCTTAGTCTTAACATGGAGGAATAAGAAGGAACGTCTTAACCAGTTCGCGCAGGATTATTTTTAACGCAACTCGATCCGAGGCGGGTTCAGACCGATGGTACCGGGAAGCACACCCACGCATTTCCGGCCTTGCTTTGAATCTGGGAAAAACGTGTATACACGTCCTCTGGCGCGAACTGGTTAAAATGGTTGCTTAAATGTATTTCATTGTAACTTGTAAATTAACATGAATTACGCGTAAAGGGTGTGTTTTTGGGGGGGTGGGGGGATAATAGTAGCAATGTGGATTTCCCAGCAGGGTCCTGTTACAGAAAGAAACTTTGCCTGTCATGTTTGGGATCAGGATGTCAAAATTTGGCAAAAACTTAAACATAGTTGTCATTACGATTACGGAAACTGTGCACCTTCATGTGAAGTCCTAATCGCAACTTCAATTAAACTGTGACAAATGTGACGTCATTAAAAAAATATTCGCAGTGATATTCGGCTCGGGTTAAAATGTCTGCAACTAATATACTGCCTGCTTGCACATTGCGGCAGTGCAAAAACTTGGCATAGGACATCACAAGTTCACTTTTGCGATGGATGGCCGTCCTTGACATGTAAAATGCTCTGTCTGGCAAAGTATTGTAGCCTCATGTTTTCTGATGTCATTCCATTAAATGTGGGAATTTATTATGTTTTTGTATTATATTAAGAAACATCTTAAGTTACAAGTTGTACATCTAGGTTGCAGAGTTGACCATCAGGCTGGCAAAAACTGCAGTATATTTGTATTTTAATTCTAAACAGGAGAGTAATGTCTTGCTTGGCTGCCAGATGTTGAAGAACTTAACAGCTTATAAGAGCATATTTCAACTTATTCCCCCCCCCCCCACCCCCCCCCCCCCCCCCCCCCCCCCCACCCGCCTCTACATCATGTCCTAGCCCTTTTGACGCTGACCGAATGTTGACTTTTGAAACCAATACAGCCTAGTTGTCTGCTGATACAGTATCTCCCAACAATCTCCAAACCTCCCCCAAAATACTAGTAATATACTCCAGTGCAGTGGAGACCCCAGACTGGGATTGGTGTATCAATCCCGGATCATAACGGGACAGGCGGCGTGTTGCTAGAGCTTCTTAACATTCAATCCCCAAAGTTAGTCTTGGGCTTCCCAGCTTTCAATCCCGGAGAGACCGAGACGTGGCTCCGGCTATCCGGAGGAATTCTCATGCCTTTAAGAATACAAATTCTACCTCTTTTTTTCCTTTTATTGAAGGATTGGGTTCATATTGTATTCCTGTATCATCCGGTCTGTGAACCAGTTTCATGTCTGGAGTTTCAGGGGCATCTACTTGTAGGACAATGACCTCATAATTCTCTCCAACACTCTTTAGCCTAAAAAATGTAAGATGCCAGAAGCTCTCTATCGGAGTTGGGCGGAGAAGTTTCGGTAAGCACACCAGAGCTGGAGGTGCAACACATGTTGCAAGCTAATTAGAGCTCAGGTGGAAATTTAACTCCAGAAACAACTTGACACTAAAATGGCTGGGGCCTGTCTTTGCGGCGACACATCAGCGGTGGCCGTGAATACCGATATTTACTGGGATGCCCCTAGCCACAGCTTGCTTCGACAACTTTAGGGCGTGGTACGTGGTCTACTTGTACAAGAACCTTACATGTCATTGCCTTCCCACAGAATCAAGCCCCCAGCTGCAAGCTTAACATCCCCTGACCAAAACAACGTGGGATTTGTTTTAATGCTCCCTTTTAATATCATACGATTTACAGGAATGAGTCCTTTTTATTGACGAGGGGCCAAGCAAGCAGCTTTTTGCAAAATTAAAATAAATTCAATGGAATTTTGCACTGGGTGAAAATTTCTCTCCACTGCTGTAAGTTTTTAAGCATGGGGTAGGGGTGCATGTTCCTTGTACGTTTTTTGTCACCTGACTAATTACAGGTGTATTTAGGAATGCCATGTTTTGACAGTTTGTTGACTACCTGGGGTTGATAATGGTTTGGGTGTGGACGATTAAATGTATGTTTGCAGGTGCATTTTGACTCAAGGCTGGGTGGGGAAGATGGGGGGGGGGGGGGGGGGGGGGGTTAGGAACACAGGTAGGGGTGCATGTTTTGTGTACCTTGTCAGTTGACTATTTGAAGGTGTTTCTAGGAATGCCATGTTTTGACAGTTTGTTGACTACCTGGGGTTGATATGGTTTGGGTGTGGACGATTGGATGTATGTTTGCAGGTGTATGCAGTGTGTCTCAAGGCTGGAAGGGGGAGGGGGAGAAGGTGAATGTTTTTGTACATTGTTGTCTCCCGACTGTTTGAAGATGTTTTTAGGAATGCCATGTTTTGACAGGTCAGTTCCTACCTAGGGTTAATATATCGCCAATTGACATCGTTGTCTAGTTTACCTCTGTCCCAGTAACTCAAAGAGACGTCATTTTGCCACAGCGCTCATTACATCCACAATACAATTCATAACTTAGTAAGTCAAGGATTTCCATCACAAAGGCATGGAATCAAAATATGCACATTTCAAGAAAGACTACGTAAATTATTCAGGTTAAATTTGAGTGGCGACGAAAAGACATCTGCTCAGAACAAGAGTTTGTCAAGAGGCAAAAAAAAAACCAACAACGTGTATCTAGAAGCAACTTGTAGCGTACGTACACGTGTTCAATCCAAGCACCACTCACTCCCAACTCGTCATCCTCTTATCGCGCTCCAGCAAACAGCGTAAGTGGTGCTATTTCCATCAATTTTTTATTTCTAAACTCAAGCAAAGTTTGATAATCAAAGACCGTACCGCGGTACACACATATCACACACAGAGGGATTTACTTTCGAGACAAGTGTGGCCGGAGCGAGGCAAAGCAGGGGGGACCCCCTAGTGCTATTTAGATTTAGAGACCAACTCTTGCGGAAAATCAAAAACCAAAAAGCCGCTTTGTATACCTTTTCTCGGCGCGTTTTATTTTTTTTATCCCATTATTCCACCCATTGTCGACTGTGCTGTGTGCCTGCCGGCCGAAAAAGAAAGAAACGTTATGAATATGAAATGAATTTACGAGGGGTGTCACACGAAGTCACTATATTGTTTGTATTGGAAATTACTACCGTTGCGTACAAATAATATTGAAGGTTCAGTTGGCAAATATAATACCCTTGTACTCGGGCAATAACTGCCTCAGTTTTGTGGGGGGGGGGGGGGGGGAGAACAGGATGTGCATATTTTAAGATTTGATGGACTCCGGTGCAAAAACTGCAGATGGCATTTTGATCTGCTCGTGAGTGATATGAGCCTATGGGGCCAATTTCATAGAGCTGCTATAAGCACAAACATTTGTTTAGCATGAACATTCTTCTTTGAAAAAAAAAAGGGTAACAGACCAAATTCTCAGGTGATGTATAATTGTTTGTTTTGATATTCAGCTGGTTTTTGCAAATCATGAAAAGCACATAAAGTTTGGGCTGGTAACCTGTTTTTTTTCACTGATGAAGACTTTTGTGCGTTAAGCAAAATGTTGTGCCCATTGTAAGAGGCAAACATGTCTTGCGCACACACTAGTCTAGCACACACACCTATTTGTGACTGTAAGCAGCAGAGAGTGCAATGTTCTAAGGCTGTGCCGTTCCAAATATTTGATCATCCACTGAATATAACACTAACAGCATCTTTCGGAGAAAGAACATGTTTTATGTGTTCAACTCCCGCCTTGCCGATTGCTTCGTTCACTTTGAAATGTATGCAAATTTTACACAGTCAGTTTCCCTTGTGGTTTATTTGTGTATTAAATATACAAAAATGTAAGAAGGTATACATAATTATACATAAATATTCTTAAAGAGGCATTAAACATGTTACAAACTACATTTCAACACTGCAATTAGAAATTTGGGGTTACAATAAGCACTGCTTGGATAGAGGGGGAGTTTAAGGGGAGATTCTGGTCTACTATGAGGGGTTCAGATGTACTTTGTGTGATCACTGGGTCACCGCAGGGCCCACTAGGATTGGACAGATGGGGTGGGAGGTAAGGGGGGGATTACAATTCATATTGATGACACCCTGGTGTACAATTCATACGTTCTATATCATGTTAGGAAAGGGATTATGAATCTGTAATGATCGTCATGCTTCGTTTAATATGGGGTGAATAAGCTCTTGGAAGTACAGTTGCAGTACTCCTGAGCCCAAAACCCTTCACTGTCCTGGTACATGAACAATACTTAGTGAGATTTCATTTTTTTAGAGTTGTGGGACAAACAAGTAGGAAATAGTAGGAATAGCAAGGGGAAAAAAGTAGGAAAACTAAGAGTAAGGTGGAAAAAAATGGGAAAAGTACAGTATTACTTGAAAGCATGGAAAACCATAGATGACACAGTGTGTCCCTCAAAGACACAATTTCTACAACCCTTTTTGATAAAAACTGTTGTCATGAGCAATATTTTTCTCTTGATTTTTCTGACAGCTGAGATATTTTCCTTTTTTGAACTCAAATAGACTTTTTTCCTTCGTTGCTCCACTAACCAACTGCAAAACTGAACAATGATAAGCTTTCCAAAAAGCAATTTATCAAACTGACACCTTTTTCTTGCTCTAGAAAGTGCATTAAGTGTATGATAACAAAAGCTGGGACAATGTTACTGGACACCCTATTCCCTCCTCCCTATCACAACCCCCCCCCCCCCCCCCCTCACATCCACACACCACCCCTTGATGCTTCTATTCATCTTAATAATCCCCTCTGCACCCCACAATTTATTATTCATGGGGCTAGTGTTGGGCGGCAATAAATGTTGATTAGATATTCAATTTGAAAGTCAAATCGAATCATGGGGACTTATCCTATTATGGCATTAAAGGTTGGGGGGGGGGAGAGGGGGAGAGGAGGGGAAGGGGGTAGCTGGGGTGTAGGGTAGAACGTGCTGTCTGCCAGCAAGCTTGCCTCCCACACTCTGCGTAAGGTCTTGATACTGATCAGCAGATTGTTGCTGTAGGGAGGGAGGGAGGGAAGGAGGAGGGAGGACGGGGATTGTCTCACTCTACGCCTCGCTGGATTGCGGAGAAAACCAGCAGATGTTCCGTACTCTGGAACAAGCCCAATATTCCTTTTTTTCTTTTCTTTTTTCCCCTTTCTTCTCTCAAGCACTTTATTTGTTCAAGGAAAGGGCAGCTTTCAGATATAAAAGTGAAATTCTAGTACAGTACAGTACAGTACACATCAATTTCTGGCATGTAGGCTTTTCTAGCATTTTTATCAAAAAGTGGCATTATTCAGGGGTTTTTTTTGGGGGGAGGGGGTGGGGGACATGTTTTACTATTAGCACCGATGACATTCAGAAGCAGTGGGGATGATATCAAGCATAATGCTGGGTTGCATTATAAATACATGTCTGAACATAAAGAATGCTGGATAAGGCCTACGACTTCAACCCATTGCATCTTCCAAAATCAACTGGCAATTTTTGCCTTTCATCCTCAATCCTCCTCGATCCTCCTCAATCCTCCTCAATCCTCCAACACTGCATTAAGGATTTTGGAGGATTCAGGAGGGTTAGGGTACCCTCTTTCAGTGCCACGGTCAAACATGTACCGTCGTTATATGTACAATCTATTTGATGTACCGGTACTTTGAAAGTGCAATTATCTCAGGTTATTTCTACCATTTTGTAATATCTTTTTAGTTATTCTTGTTCTTGGCACAGGCACTGAAAGATAAGTTACATGTAATGTCCACTGAATGATTGAATGATTAAATGAGTGGTATTATTTGCTCTCAAAACATTTCCTCTTCACAAGGTGTGACAATCAGTCACCGCCCAAATCTTCAGTAGTACAGAAGCTGGGTCCAAGCTCTATGATTCAAGCGACCGACGCTAATTATTCTCTAATCCACACCAACAAAAAAACAGCAGAGGTGTTTAAACTATGCTCCTAATAATAAAAACACACAAAAAGTACATGGGAAAAACTTGTCCGCAACCACAGCTGTGGTGTATTTACAACCATCGACAAACAAACAAAATCAAGAAAGGCGAAACATGTTTTGTCCTGTTTTTTTTTTTTATATATATTTTTTTTTATTGATTGGGTGCACGGGGGAAAATTTAACAAGTCATGCCGATTACCTTTATTTTTTTCTCTGGCTCTCGGTTTCACAAGTCCTGTGGCAACCCTTAGGGAGGTTTGTTTTATTTTTGTCCTCGACTTATTAACAGATTAGCGCATTGTGCCGGCCGGCTTGGTGTGAGCAGCCGGCATCGGCTTTGACTTCATGCGCGAGTTTGTTCGGGCATTGTTCTCTCCCTCCTGCAACACGAAAAAGAAAAAAAAAAGCCAGATTTTGGGATGTAAGCGAGGTAGGTAAACCCGAAATCAAATTCCTTTCGCTTCGGCTGCGATGGTAAAGGGCCAAAAGCTTAGTTTTCCCAACAATGCAATGGATATGTTTACACGACTCTATTACAAATCCTGACGTCTTTCTGTTCCTTTTTTTTTTTTTTTGTGCGACCCCCTTCCACCTTTTTTCTCCTTTTTATAGCGCCGACAATCAACAAGAAATGCATGACATGAAAGCTACACCATGTTAACACCCGGGTTACTGAAAGTTCAGAGCTCAGTTTTGTGGACAGTTGTTAAGCTAAGAAAGGTCTTGTCAAAAGCTATTGGTTTATTACTAAACAGCAGTGTGAAAATACGAAGAAGAGTGAGTCGTCGTACTTTCGACAGCCTCTGAAAAGTCAAACCAAAGCCAATTTTTTTTTATGATGCCAAAATAAGTTTTGTCTATTTATCAAAGGAAAAACTGTTGTCAAGACACTAGAGTTTCAAAGGGGAACAGATAAATAAATGGAATCAGTTTGTGGTAGTGATAAATGCAGATTTGTGAATGTAAATTCAACAGGAATGATGCTATGATGGTTGAAATATATTTTTTTTTAAAGCAGAAAATTATAGCTTTAAAATATATTAAAATATATAAATATAAATAAATATTTATTTAGACACGTTAAAATTGGGGGAAAATGCACGATGAAGAGAAGGGAACTTTTTTGTTAAGTGCTATAAATATATGACAATATTTCTGTGCCATCACTACCATTGCTGGCACAACTAAAGATTCTATTAAAACTTGTCAAGGTCAGTTTAAATAATTTTAACACTCAATAATTCTTAGAAAAAAAATGTCGTCATCATATTTTTGGCAATTCTAGTCCTCGTCCCTGCCCAAGGCGCCTGTGTCAGGACAAACGCCCCCTCCCCCTCCCCCACAGCAGGCGACAGATTTGATGAGGTTACCCCTCCAAAAACAAAACACCTTGTCAATGTTGTCACGTCCGTCAATCAAAAACCAAGGATTGGCAGGCTGTATTGAAAACAACACACCAAACTATAAAAGCTTGAAGATATCAGGTGTGTTTAAGGGTTGACACAGGTGTGAAAGGTACATGGGTAGAAACACAATATGCCCAGTGAGGGGTCAGTTGAGGGGTTGGTAGGGGGATAGAGGGGGGTGTGTTTGAAGTGAGCTCAAGGAAATCTCCCAGCAGGTGTACTAGGGAGGTGACAGTTAGGATGAGGAGGGGGGGGGGGACCAGAGGGTTACATCTGAAGTGGTTTTGAACTCGATGCATCTTTATTTCATGCAGACCACCCTACCAAGTACTTCTGATATTTCAAGGTAATATAACATTGCTTCTGCTGTAATTATCAGTAATGAATGGATTTATGGATTGGAATTTCATAACGAATATTGTCACATCTGCCTGTTTAAAGTTTTGTTTACATGAATGAAAGAAATACATTTTGTAGTCTGGTTCCTAGGCTCACTTCAGACAAAACAAAGTGATCCAAGTATGTAAAAGTTGGAGCATGAGGACAGGGAACCAGATTTCCTTGGTTGTATCCATGAACCAATTGGATTGAACATATGAATTTGTGACTCGCACCAAGACTTGAACTAAACCAACGCTGTTTTTTCGCAGAAGAGGACGTTTACTGCATGGACATTAGAATCATTATTTATATAAATGGCTTTTTGCGAGCTCAATTAATAACACGGTAAACAACGAAATACAATGTTATCTGAAGGAATCCAACAGATGTGGCTGTTCGTTATGAACCTCCCAGTTGCAAAACGGTTTCGTTTTAGAATAGGGACACGTGCGATAAGAGCTTCACGGCTTATTGCTGCACCATCACTAGATGAAACAAAAATAATATCATTGATTGGATCCTTTGGTTTGTTTGCTTAAATTTTCCATCAATTTTATTCCATCCCTATGTCGGTAGAATGACCCATGGATTATTACGCGAAATCAATTTAGAATAATTGTACTCAAATAATGTACATGTATGCACAGATATTACATATTAAGATACATAATATAATATAATATAAACATAGAAACGATTTCATTTTTAAAATGTAGTTTAATGTACTTGTATTTGAAATATACACCTACTTTTTGCTAAAATTGAGAGTCGAGCTAAACACCAGACCATTTGTAAATGGATAAATTGAAGAAAAAACAAAACAAAGCTGTATGATACATGTAGGCCTAAAACGGTTTAGAAAGATCTTTAAAAATCAGATGTACAAGAATTTTAATGAAATGTGAATTTTTTAACACAACTTCAAAACTGACGGAGAATGGAGATAAAGTGGATTTCAAATATTAACATTTAATAATTCAATAAACACAATTTCACAATGGGCCACGACCAACAGTTTGCACCTGGTCTTTCTGCTGAACCCACATTCAATTATAAACCTATTTCTGAATCACATCTGTAATTGCAAAATTCAAAACGTAATGCCCCGTTTTTTCTTCTGTTCCCGTTTCCCCTCCCCCCCCCCCCCCCCCTTCCCCCTCTCCCGCCATTCTTGCGACAAACCTATGCCGACTTATAACTGAATCAATCACCCCCGTTGCCTCATCAATGCAAATAAATATATCAAAAACCTTTGATCGGTTTTCGGTTGCTTTATGGCCGGCCGCTAGAATAACACCTCCCACCGCGTGGGTCGGCAGAGACTAACGAGTGGGGGACGCAATCGCTGGCAGTGCTCATGTCACACACTCTGAGAGATAGATTTTTGTTGGGGGGGGGGAAGGCAGTGAAATATCGGCAATTTACGCAGCGCTATATAATTGATCAGCTTATAGGCACGCCGACTGTTTATTATCCCAGCTATTCGGGTGGACGAAATTGCGATCGCACAGATTCTTTAGCCCGGCGGATTGGAAGGAGTTGAGGGCCCCACGCTAGGTCGGCGTATAAGATAATCACTTTTGCGTGGATGAACAGTAAGCTGCTGGGGCGGTGAAGCGTACAGTTGTTGAAGTGTGGCTTTTTTGGAGGGGTGATTTTTAGTCAGTTTTTCTTTTGTCATTGGCAGTATTGGGTTTATCACCCTACTGAATGATTGGCCTTGACAGGGCTTGTACTTTTGTACATTATGTACTTTTGTACTTTTGTACAAATTAAAAAATGTCTTAGAGAAAGAAAAGAATGTTATAAAAAGTAATACACAATGTTTGCAACGACAACAAAAGTGAATATAGTCTCAATCATCCTGTGGAATCATGGCACTTAAGAGCATTGTCATTTTCAAGAAAAGTGGATTGTGTTTGTATTAAAATCCCGACTATTTTCAAACACTGCCTCCAATTTATCAAACTTAAGTATAGTCCACAATTTGTTTGTAATCGTTACACATCCGTGAATGGATAAAAGCCAGCTAGTCTTGTTCCCTAAACCTGAATAATTACCCAGTAAAACCCAGAAAACATACTACAAAAGTACAATAACATATATTTTGGATTTTCACAAAATGAGTGAAAACCAAATTAAATACTTTCAGACATTCGTTACATCCATTCATTTTGTAAATTATCTTAAAAACTATTTACTCAACAGGCAGAATCGATAGATTATTTTGCGCACTGTACATTTTGTGTAGGCATTATAATATAATTTATATGTACACTTAAATAATGTTACACTGCAATCCAATCGATAATACAATATGTTTTTGTTTCTACAATTTTGTTTACAAGTTTGATGAACTGCTCTACCAATTTAGGGCAGACAAATATTGTTTATTGACTCGTATCCGATTGCAAAACAATATCGTTCAGTTTTGCTTTTATTTTAGAATGGGGTGTCAACAGAGTTATCAAAACTAGAAATGTGTTTGTGGACAAACACAAGCCGTTTCGGACGGTTGAAAGGACTGAATGTGTAACATCTATGTACATGTAATATGGTATTTTTTTGTCAACGGAACATCGAGGACAATGTCAGCCTTTAGAGTTAGACGGAGTGGATCGGTAAACTTTTCATTTAACAAACAAATAATGAAAACTAGATAAGGCTTTGACAGAGGACAGAATTAACTTAAATCCGCCACCTGGTGCTTGATGAGGGGCGGAAACACATTCATTGAACTGTGGTAGTATTGGTTTACATGCAGATAATTGCAGATAACGTTATTTACTTTTGCTTTCATTTGATTCAGTGCACTATACGCTAATTTGGCCACGATGCCAATAAGTGACACAAGCCAGTTTTCCCAGCAAATCTTTTTTTGCCATTTTCTTAATGCGAATATGTATTTGTGAATTGTGATACAATTCACTGGCTTCATGTTACGCAAATGCCCCATTATGATTGTAAGTAACGTTCCAAAATTTGGTACCCTGTGAAGACCAAGAACCAATAGAGACAAACGGACCGAATAGGTCTCCATTAGGCAATGCTATGGGTTTGGATGTCTCCACAAGGAATTTTGTGTACAAAGTCTATGGGGCAATGCCTAAAAACAGAAAAAAACACAATATCAGGTCTCCACAAGGGTACACATTTGATAAATGTGTGTGTGCGCATCATACGAACACCTGCCTAGTCTTTTCAAAAGACGACTGTATTGATTGTGTACAACGCGTATTCGTTTCACACAGTTCCCGCGCCACTAACGACACAATTATAGACCAACTCCCTACTCGCACTTTCGTCTTTGCAAACTCCATCCAGCGGTTTATCTTTTTCCTTATTTTTCCACAGGCTTTCCGAGGGAGCCAATCAGCGATCGCAGAAAGCCGGTTGATTACAGTATGCGCAATACGTACTATGCGGACATTTCTTTGTGAAGCAGCACTAATTACATGTAGATATGCAACGCAGGCCCGCACGACTGCTGAATGGGTAGTTGACGACACACTTGTGCCGAATTCGCATTCGCATATGAGCAAGCCTTAGTACCGAATACTGCAAACCTAGAAAAACAAGAAAAATCCCACGGAATCGGTGCGGATTTAATCCTACCATCGCAAAGACCACCAAGGGTAACTATTCGGGTTACATATGAAGGATTTCAGGCGCAAAAAAAACACTAAATGCAACTTGATAAAGATAACAAGTGAAAGCTCCCAGTGCCTACAGTATACAATCATCTTCTATATTTTACTGGCGTTAAGCGGCTTTTGCGCCTGGACTCTTCAAATATTTCTTCAGATTTTATATCTATGTTGCAGACACCTGTAAAGCAAGAACCAACCTACCGGGTACTCCACAGGTACGGAAACCTACATGTATATCTCCTCAAGACACGAAGCACTGCCAGACCGAGGCAATCGCTATAATCCCAGCTAAACGCTAACATCTTTAGCCTCATTCAGACTCGTTACCGTCAGGAATTTTCGCAAATCCATTTCAGCATCCCCCCCTCCACACCCCCCTCCTCCCAATACTGCCGCGAGGGATCATCATTGCCAGTTTCTTAGGGTCACGCGCCCGTGCCGCAATCGCTGATCGTGCAAGCTGCATAACGGCGGCGATAAAAAATAAAAATAATCTTCGCAATTTTTTTATCGCATTATTTTCATTTTGTTGGCAAATTCCCTCTCTTTTTGGGGGGCGACGGATTCATTTTTAAAATCCCTTCGTGGCCCGAGGCGTTGAAACCAATGGAAAAAAAAAAAAGGAAAAAAAAAGAGGAAAATCATCACTGAAATTGAGTCTCAATCGCATTTGTTAGCCGTGTACCTCATCCCACGGTTTTAAGATCCAATGCCATCAGTTTGTGGCAATCTTCTTCTCTTTTCACCCGAGCCAGGGCTCTATCAACCCTCCCCCCTCCCCCCTCCAACCATAACTCCTGGGGCTATATACTTCCCAAGCTGCCAGAGTTTTTAATCTTCAGCAATGCACTCCTTGTCCACTGGGCTCACTGTGTATATCTCAAAACCCCAGGTTTAGAAAGCGGGAAGGGGGGAGGAGGGGGGGGGAAGAGAAATTAAAAATCCCGGATCTTGTTTGTGGCTAATACTACCACGAGCCCTGCAAGCCGCATTTCGTTTCTGCTTCAACAACTCGGACAGAAGGTTCATCACGACATTATCAAACCCCTCCAAACACTACCGGTAGGTCCATCCCCCATCCCCTACTGCCATCCAATCTAGAAGAATAAAACACGAAGGGCAAAGTTGGGGAGAAATATACGGATAGTCAATCACCAGTTTTGCCTCAGGATTGGAATTATGGATAATGGCTATTCAGATTAAGAGAGTACGGGGGTGAGATAGATGAAGATGGAATAAGATTAAGTATGTAACAGGCTTAGGTGCAAATCAACAGGCAAGCGGTGGAGTATTCTGTATTTTTTTTTCATCCATTTTCTGTGATATAAGCTAACCTTTTTCTCCTTTTTTTTCTTTTCGTAAATATTCCTGTTGCACTTTTAAAGTGGATTATTCTCTTGTCTACAGAACTTTGCCGCCCACTCAGAAAAAAAAGACCGAGAAAGTTTGACCAAAAACAAAATGGATTTTGAACATTTATCTCTAAAGCATGGCAGTGGGCCGTATTCGGTACGAGGGTACTGAAACGACGCCATTTTCTAGGTACCAACACTGGCAAAATCACATGATGAAGTAATTTAGTCACTTTAGTTATAAATATATTTTTAAAAACATTTTTTTTGAGCTGTAGGAATGTGTAAACTGCCATGAATTATCATTATACCCACAAATGCGGCAGCCACGATGCACTCTTTGTTAACAAATATGGCCTAAATATTGCACTTTATACACAATTCGATCCATCTTTGTCTAACTTTATGTAATTGCATAAAAACTTCCAAGCAAAAAGGCAGTGCATTTTTTTGGGAATTAACGACAAACAGCAGGGGGCTATTGCTTCAAGTTCATTGGCTAGAAAACTTTAATCACAGAGTTTAATGCAAGAGATTATAAGCATTATCAAAACCAACAAAGAGGGTTTTCGCAACTTGTTAAAAGCACTATAACCCGACAGTCCCAACACAACGTAATGCAAAACCACATGCAAGCTAGGACGACTGCTAGACCTTAAGCTGCAAGAAGTCCAGTGTCTATACCAATAAAAACTGGGTATAAATTTTGTTTAAAAAAGATCAAACCATCCATATAAGAAAAGATGAAATAATAAAGAAAAAATCGAAGTCAACTTTGGCTGCCGAACTCTCAAAAGGCGTCATTGCTACAGGAGTCGGTATCCCCGCAAAAATGGGTGAACAAAAAAATCAACAATACCTATAATTTTCGGGGTATTTTGATTTGTAATTGAACACCGACACGTAAGGAAATCCAATTTGATTGCAGTCTCGCGCGGCTGTGCCCAAATTCAATGGGACTTTACAACTCCGAACACGCAAAGTGGTGTACCGTGCATGTACATGTTGTCAACAAGTACTAAAACATGGTCTGGTCGGCACGCTCTTTGAAAAGAACTTTGCGCTTTTGTTGGAAATGAAAAACACCCCCCAAAATATATTTAAGTCTATAACTATAAGATGAAATTTGTGATGGGAAGTTTCTTCTAGTTTTTCTTTTATTTCATAGTAAATTGAGTGTTACAAGAATACAAATTCACAAGCCTTAGAATCTCATGTCTGCTTTAGACCACGAACTTATCAATCACCCCTCATACATTAATGTACAGGATGAAATTTTTGATTTGGAGATCTATGTACATGTGTAAATTTGACATAGTAATATCTATTTTACGGCTAACATTTTGTAATAAATTCATTTTTTTGTCAGCACAAACTGATAAAAAAAAAATTCTGTACAAAATTTACACAAAAAACAAACTTGATTCTGCGGCCAAAGAAACAAACTGCCCTTAGCGGTGAGCGACCCCACCCATTCCTGGCTGTTTGTTCCCCAGAGCCCCCAGCCCCCCCCCCCCCCCCCCCCCCCCCCCCCCCCCCCCCCCCCCCCCCCCCCCCCCCCCCCCCCCCCCTTGTCGGTTCCCTTCTGTGGGGATTAACGCAACCCCCATAATGTGCCGCTTCAATCGCCTCAGCCGGCCTCACAATTAGATTACTTTTTCATTACTCCCAACATTGATAATTGTCCCCGATTCAAATTCCTATTTTCTGTCTCACCATGAATAATTTGGGTCGTGGCCAGCCAGATTAATGACAGTATGTTTGTATTTTATTTTATTTTTTATTTTTTACGGAAGGGGGGTGGGGAGCAAACACTTGTATAAATCCTGTTCCAAATGTATTGTCCAATTGGTAATGTGTGCTACTTCTTTGGGTGACTTGGATTCGGAACTAGATTTTAACCCTGCACAACTTAGGGACTTTGACTCTGACATCTTCTTGCAGTCTGAACAGTCGGAGGCACACAAATATTTTTTGTTTAAATCCGCAACTGAGAAAACAGGATTTGAAGTAGCTGGCTAGGCTGGAGAACAACA
This sequence comes from Crossaster papposus, assembly GCA_037893245.1. Classification (NCBI taxonomy): domain Eukaryota; kingdom Metazoa; phylum Echinodermata; class Asteroidea; order Velatida; family Solasteridae; genus Crossaster; species Crossaster papposus. The sequence goes on from JBAIAA010001537.1 coordinate 38,546, forward strand.
GAATAATGTTAACAAAAGTCTTTTTTTTCCCAAGTTATTCATGAAACCTAAAACTGTAGGTATTATGACAAAAAATGAAAAACACATTTTGACAAAATTTTACTGTCTTAACATTAAGCGGGCCATTACAATTACCGGTATATGATAATGCACAGCGCGCCTTAATAGCCTTTTAGTGGAGTTGGTCACATACAACTAGATACATAAAACAGTCACAGCCAGTCGGTCTTTAAAGGCAGAGAGAGCTTCAACTGTTAAAAACAGACATTCGGTTAATTTTAGACGAAAAATGATGAAAAATAAAATTTCCCAAAATATGTAGACTTAAAAAAGACTCAAACCTTCAAAAAGACTTGGACAAAACACGATCGCAAACTCAAACAACATGTAACAGAAGACTCACAAGTTTGAGAATTTGACAAAAATTGTTACTCGGTCTCAGAAATGTTGAGATTATGGTAGTAAATTGACTGGCTCCAAAACTCCATTTGTGAGTGAACTTTGAAACAACTTTGCGGTGAGCGTTTGATTGAGTTTCCCTAGTTTTACCTCAGGGGAGAGGGTGTGCCATGTGCTCCGGTCCCCCTTTGGGTTAACCGGCTGCGCGTTAGATCAAAATCTTCCAACCGGGATCATATTAATACGTAAAGCGTATAAATACTACCACCATCTTTCTTAAGCTTCTAAGGCCTAATAGGCAGGTGTCTGATGTTATCTGGTAAATTGATTTATATTGAGCTAAATTCCAACGACTATTTAGTTTTCCTTTATTAGGTAGGAGGACAAACAATAATATCCCTGAGATATGGTGGAAATAAGGCCAAAATGGGGCCCCGAAGACAAACGAGTTGAAAGGATACGATAGATTAAACTAGATGCGAGTTTACAATAAAGGAAGGGGGAGACTAGAAAGTGTCCTGAATCTGCCAGAGTCCATCAAATTTGTCATACCCAGTTTTGATACACACCCCTAAGAAATAGATACAGGCACCCCTAATCATCATTGCCGTTGTTGCCTAAATGTCTCCTAACTCTCCCAAATCTTCCAAAATCAATATGATTTTGCACACACCCAAGGGAGTTAGGGTTTTTAATAATCTATACCCTTTGAACATACTATTCTGCTCGTCAACATTTTCAGTCGTTCATAATCTCAATAACGATGATGCCAATCACTGCTAGATTGATGAGTTTTGGGTGCAGCAAGAGAGTGTATTTTCAGTCTCGGAATCTACCCCGGCACAACAAAATAAATAATAAAAGGGGAAAGAAAAAAACCTACCAATTATCATTCACCTAATCCACCCACTCAGCAGCACTTGCATCCCAAGATTTCACACAAGGGATAGATGATATACCTGCCCTGTGTGTTTGTACATGGTATTCCGGGTCTATTCCTCATTTAAAGGAAGAATAACATAAGTAGCTACACGTCCCAGTGATTAATTTCACCGCAAGAAAACAGAAGGGAGAGTCTGTAAACAACATCTAGAGACAGTAATCTCATTCGGAAGACGGAAGGGGGGGGGGGGGAGTGGTGGATCTGATTGCGCGCATCTCGCGCTGCGCTGTCGATGAGTAACAGAATTACGGGAGCCTTCTCGGAGCTTAATTCGCGGTTGATTTCCCACAAGACACTGTGGATATTCCTTTCGTTTGCCCGGCTTATTATCAGAGGATTGTATGTACACGTATATGTACACCGAGTTAGAGACACACGCGCGCACGCCAAGAAGCGAGAAAAGCGATCTTTAAGCTGTGCAAAGATACCGTATTTGCGGCGATATTTCCCAAAAGATTGATAGCGGATTCGGTTAAACGCATTCTGAGCATGTCCCCCGTGAGCACTGACAACACTGGCAAGACATCGTCATCTCGGCTTGTGCGAGTCTTAAGACACGCCGTTTACGACACTAGGGGGATTTTGTAAACTGTGTCTGTTGGGGCATCGGTGTGCGCGTCGTGTCTTTGGCCTGCAGTAGGCAACTTTGTCAAATTTCAT